>CDMY01000850.1:55194-81292 GCA_001179505.1 Vitrella brassicaformis | reverse complement strand
CCCCCCCCCCCCCCCCCGCCCACTCACTCAGCCACTCACCGCGTCTACTTTGGATGTGAGGGCCTCGTAGTTCTCCTTCATGGCCGTGAGCAAACGGAACGCCTGCATCCATGCAGCCATGTGCCAGCATACACACCACACACATACACGTGGATGGATGGATGGATGGAGATTGGTTCGTTGAGAGGGTACCGGAGCACACACGCCGAACTGCGACACGCATACACATACAGATACCCATGTGTGGGCCCATTTTCACAACACCCCCACACACACCCCACCCACTACCGACTCACCTTCTTGGCTTCTCGAACCTGACACACAACACAACACAACACAACACAACCGAGCACAGCCCAGGAAGAAGGAGCGCATTGGCACATATGCTGTTGTCGTGACATGCATCATCCATTACGTACCACCGTGAATAGTTGGTCGCCGAGGCGCCCGACGTCGTCGATCGACTTGCACCCGAAGTCCGACACACCGGTAGCCAGAACCTGCATCTCCTACACTCATATGTCATCAATGGGGACGGAAAGGACAGAGAAACCAAGCGACACACACACACACACACGCGTGTGTGTATCTGGTGAGTTGTGGTGTTGTGCGTGTGTGTGGGTGGCTGGGGTGGCACATGTGCCACGGACCCTCTCGGGCTGCTTCATCTCGAGCACCCACTGCACATACACACACCGACACATACATCGACACACAGACCATTCATTCCCCCCACCCAGCCAGCCACCCTTCCATCAATCGGTTCGTCTCGCTTACGTCGGTATCGTCTATGATCTTCTGCCCCTTGACCTTGGTCTCCTGCCACTCGACATCCCACTTGAAGGGGGGCTCCTTGGGGTAGATGAGCTTGAGGGTGTGGCCTTTGGTGATCTCCCTGTCGCGCTTCTTCTCGATCACCTCCAGCCCCGCCTCCACGTGCTGCTTGTACGACTCTATGGCCTCGTACACCGCCTGCACCTCACCTGCAGCCACCCAGCCAGTGCAAACAACAAAACGACATTATGCCATCCATTCATCCATCCATCCATCCATCCATTCATCCACCCACCGATGTCCACAACATAGGAGTCCACCTCCATGTTGTCGGAGCCCTTAAGGGAGCTGGCGCCGGACTCTATCTTCATGGCCTTCATGGCGGGGTTGGCGGAGACCATGTTGCTCAGACGCGTGAAGAGGCTGTGGGTGCGCTTGCCCGTGTGGATGCCGCCCACCGGCAGGGAGCCGCGGGGCAGATGGCTGGGCGTCTGCATGAACCCCAGCCCCTCAGCCGTCTGTTGGGTGAAGCCCAGGCCGTCAGGCGTCTGCGTGAACCCGTCACGACCCGCCATGGTTGCCTTATGCGTGCACAGCAATAGCGATAGCGATAGAAACACACGATACCAACAACTAGCAGCCTTCTTCAGACCGCGCGGAAATTTACGTTATGATCGCGAGCTTAGAAAGAGATTGGGAGCCAGGAGAGATCTTTGAAGCTTATGTCGGCAGCATTTCAGGAGGGCGGTGGCATGAGGGCCCGTGCGCCCCTCCAGCCGCAGGACAAAAAGATCAACCCCTTCTTCCACGCACTCAGCAAGTACAGACGTCACCAGTATGACGACTGCCTGGCGCTGTGCGGGTCCCTCCTTCGCCAGAACTCCCGTGACCAGGCGGCATTCGTGCTCAAGTGCCGGGCCATCACGGCCAAACACTGGTTGGATGACCTCGAGGTGGAGGTGGAGGGGCTTGCTGACGCGTTGATGGAGGACAACGTCGCTGCCACGGCTCCCAGACCAGGTGGATGAGCGGAAAGAGCGGATATAGACGAAGCGCACGGTTTGTCTTTCGTGGTCCGTCGTGTTGGTTTTCTCCTTTCAGGTACCTCCCTGCAGCGGCCCCTTTCGTCCGCACAGCAGGCTGGCACCGGTCCATCGCAGGCTGTCCGCCCCGTGTCGGCCACCGGCCGCCCAGTGACGGGCTTCACGCGCCCCGCCACATCCGCCAGGCCAACATCCTCCCAGCAGAGAGACCTCATCACAACGGCAATGGCCATGTCAGCCAGACCAGGCACGGCCGCGTCAGGCCGCCCCGTCACATCTGCCGGGCGGCTGGTCCGTCTGGGCACCGCGTCCATGGCCAGTCTGGGGACGGATGGAGGCGGCGAGACGATCCAGGTGGACGGCATCGACTTCCACAAGTACGCCAAGCGGCCCGAGATCGCCAAGGCGCTGTGCGACTACCTCATCTACTTTTTGCGGCAGCCCAGGAAGGCCCTGGACCTGGCGGCCGAGGCGACGCGGGAGGCCTCCTTTGCCGACTGGTGGTGGAAGGAGCGGCTGGGCAAGTGCTACTTCCAGCTGGGGCTGCTGCGGGAGGCTGAGAAGCAGTTCAGGAGCTCCATCGGCAACGACAGCCGAGTGGTGACCAACCTGGAGCTGGCGCGGGTGTACCTGAAGCTCGATCAGCCCAATGCGGCGCTGGAGGTCTATCAGAAAGCCAGCGAAAAGTTCCCTGGTGGGCATGGACTGGCCTTTGTCTTGATCCATTGCGCCCTGCCTATGTGCTGTGCTGTGTCGTGTGGATGGATGGATGGATGTGTGTGTAGGTGACATATCGGTGACGGTGAGCATGGCCCGTCTGTATGAGGACCTGAACGACAGCCAGAAGAGCATCGGGCTGTACAAGCGGGTGGTGGCACGAGACCCTGTCAACGCAGAGGCACTCGCATGCCTCGCCGCACACCACTTCTACTCGGGTGGGCAGAGAGAGAGAGAGAGCCGCAGATGTATGTGTCTGTGTACACATGTGCAGATCAGCCTGAGGTAGCGTTGCGTTTCTGCCGTCGATTGCTGCTGATGGGCGTGAGCTCAACGGAGCTGTGGAACAACCTGGGCCTGGCGTGCTTCTACGCCGCACAATACGACCTAGCCATCACATGTCTGGACAGGTGGGCCGATAGGCAGGATGAGAGCATTGGACACATGGAAAGATCCGCCATGTGTGTGTGTGAAGGTGTGTCTTTGTGTCTTTGTGTGTGTGCAGGGCGCTGATGCTTGCGGACGACGGTGTGTCTGCTGAGGTGTGGTACAACATTGGCCAGGTCGGTATCGGAGTCGGCGACCTCGGACTCAGCTACCAGGCAGGCAACACGTGTCGACACACACACACTCTTACACCCCCCACACTCATGCGAACGGAGAGGTGGATGTATGTGCGCGATGCTATCAGTCGTTCAAGTTGGCCTTGTCCATCGACCCCAACCACGCCGAGTCCCACACCAACCTGGGAGTGCTAGAGCTCAGAAAGGGAAACATAGAACAGGTATGCAGCAACACGGACACACCATCCACCCACCATCCCTCCCTCCCTCCCTCCCTGTCTTGGTCCAGGCTCAGCTGGCGTTCAGCCACGCGAGTCGCTTGGCGCCGCACTTGTATGAGCCCGCTTACAACTCTGCGTTGGTAGCCTTCAAGTTGGGTGACTTCCAGGATGCCTTCAACAAGGCCAATATGGCACTGCAGGTGAGTGAGGGATGAGCTGAAGGGAGGAAGGCATACACATGTCTGCGTCTGGTGGATGTACGTGTTGTGTGTGTTGTGTGTGTGTGTGTTCTTGATCAACGATCAGGCGTATCCTGGTCACCACGAGAGCAAGGAACTGCTGAAGCAGCTCAAGCTTCAGTTCATGGCTTTCTGACGGACCCATTCCTTCGTTCGTGTGTGAGTACTGGCTGGAGTGCTAGAGATGTGATGAACTGGATGGATGGATGGATGTATGGATGGATTGATGGATGGATTAATCGTCAAGCTGTTCGCTCAGCCATGTCTCCCTCTCTCTCTCTCTCGAGCTCTTGCTGATAAACCGGACCACCGATGGCCCTTTCTATCAACTCCAAGAAAGGCCCAAAGGACAAGAAACGCAGAAGTTCGGTGGACATTGAGTACGGTCTGTCTCAGCAAGGTCTACAGGGGCGGCGCTTATGCCCACACCTCCTCTAGTTAGTTGCAATGTAACAATTGCAATGAGTACGCATCTTCATGTACGGATACACATTGCTTGGAAAGGCAGCAATTGCTTGGAAGCGCGACTTGATTGATTCGGTTCAGGCAACATGCTGGTCGCTGTCCTCTTCTGCTTATCCATTGCCTGTCCATTGACGCAGCCGGCGCAGGCACACGCCCACGCACCACTCGTGCCACGCGGCCTCGTGCTCAGTCATCATGATCTGTCCCGTCGCGCCTACAAACCCATCCAGGCCAAGCTCAGGTCAGTCACAGAACAATACGCACGCTCATCTGCCTGTCGCTTCATTCATCGATTTCTGCCCAGAGAGTTGAAGCAGAGGATCGGGCTCGCAATCCAGCAGAAGAGGCGGAGTGCCCGCGATCTCGAGACAGTCCTGGGCCACGTCACGAGAGGACAGGCAAATGTCAACAACCGAGATCAGGGAGGCGGCCGACCAAGCGACGTGCAGACAGACAAATGACGGAAGAGACACACCCAAAACGCAGAAGAGCAAGGCAAGACAACCAAGAATGCGCGCAAGTGAATGTCCATGATTATGTGTCTCTTTCTGCTGCCTCGTCTCCGCTGAGAGGCGCCAGTTGGAGAACATGAGTGTGCGGAATGATCCAGAGACACGATGCGTGTGGTCCGCAGACACGACAGACACACACAGACACAAGTCTCGTTGACATAAGTACAAGGCACCACTTGATCAACCAGCAAATGTTTCAAAACACACTTCACGCGCCATATCTGAAGCTACTCATGTTTGATCGGCAAAGCGAGAGGGGGGATGAGAGCATTGGAGTGGCTGAGCGTTGTGTTCGAAATACATCTATGTCACGCTCACGTATTCGTCACACACGCAAGTGTTCGCTTAGTCATTTTCTGTGTCTCTGTCTCTCTCTTTCGTTTTGCTCAGCCGTGTCTGTCGTTCTTTTGCGCCTGATCGAGCAAGAAAGAGACGCCGCAGACAGCCGCGAACATCACGACCAGCCTGGCAGACACACACACACACACTCGCCTTTGGTGCGCCTCGTGTTGGCGTGCGGGTTTTACGCGAATACGGCAATCCAAGTCCCAGGCGAGATTGAGACAATCCTTCCCAGCACCTGATTCGTCTCGTCCGCAATTACTGAAACACAGACAGACAGACAGACAGACAGAGTGCATCAATCGATGTGCACGCTGCAGTGAGGTGCTGACCTGTCGATTCATCGAGAGGCGGCCCTTTCTCCAGCGTCTCACTCGTTGGTGACTTCTCTGACTTCAGATGAGTCGACTGAACGTCCTCACCTGTTATCCACATCAACACCAGTGCTGATGCACACACACACACAGGCATTGCCAAGTCTCGTTTCATACCGATGTCAAGAGGGCTGGGCAGAGAGACGGGAACGTCGGCCGCCCGCAGCTGCTTGTGCTCGGCTGCAGTGGCCACAGGGATGAGCGGCGTCGACACGGCCAGCCACAGGAAGAGCCAGCAAAGCGAGTTTGTGTGTGCCATGGCGCAGTGACTGTCTGCTGATTGTGTTGCCGTTGTTTTTGACTCTCGGATGTGAGGACATGTACTGTGCGCCTACGTATACGCGCGTGTCGATCCCGTTCGATCCTCCTTACTTATATGCGTTCAAATCATGTGTTTCCTCACTGCACATTGACGCTGTGAGTCCGCAAAAATTTGCCGCCCGTGAGGGTATAGCAACGCAGCTGTGAGCCGGCGCCCGCACCACCACGATACCCTCCTACTCTACACACACGTGCATGTATTTGTGTCATTGCTCCGTCCCTCCCTCATCTCCTGGCAGCCCGCTCCACACCTCGGTTCCATCACTGATGTCGCAATGATAGAACCTGGGTGCGGACATGGCGGTTCAGAAGGGAAGGGAAGTCACGAGAAGCAGCACCCACAGACAGAGCAAACGACAAGCAACCCACCTCACACTTCTCCCCAGCCATCCATCCAGCCATCCATCCATCCATTCCATGCTTGCAACACCCAGCGGACAGAACAAAACGAAACACTCACAGACTGACTGCACTGCGCCACACACTGATCCGATCCGCCGGCAGCATGTGTGTGACCGATTGATCCACATACACACGGTCTACCAGGAGTCTTCGCACAGCTGCGTGTTGCCCTGGTCCTTGGGGAGGAATCGGCCGCCGAAGTAGTAGTTGGAGTGAAACAGCGGGCCGATCGTCAGCGCCACCATCAACCAGCACATACCCCACTGGAAATACATCAGGTACGGGCTGTGGATCTTGCACACGTAGTCGCTGCAGATGTAGTAGTCCTGACACACACGAGACACACACGGACAGGCACACAAGTGAGAAGCTCCGCTCCGGCCTGCTCTGGCTGCTGGCGTGTTTGCTGACCTCCAAGTTGTGTGAGAGGAGGGGACGCGAGCGCGTCACGAAGGTGCGCACGCTCTCCTTGTTGAAGTCCATCGCGCGGCTGATGGCAGGGTTGGCGCGAACGCCGCTGCACGCCAGCGTCAGGAGGGCCTTCCTGCTCGCCATTGCCATCCTCAAAAACGCCAGATGGCTCAGCAAATCTGTGCGAGCTCAAATATGCCGCGAGCTCAGCTCGGAGAGGACAAGCTGACATTTCATCGACCTCATCAAGACCAGCGCATTGAGCCCTCATCAACCGTGCATCGTCCCGCAGACTGATCTCGCTTCATTCTGTCTCGGTGTGCGCCTCATCCCTCTCCCCCTCCCTGCCTCCCGATGGCCACGGGCATCCTCATCGTTGCTGCGCTGCTCGTGATAGGCCTCACACTCGACGGAAGTACGGCCATGCCCGCGGCAGCAGCAGCAGCAGCTGACCACCAGGCCACAGATCGGAGCACGGACACAGGGGAGAGTCCCGTCGCTGAGCAGCTTGCGAATCCGTTCATTATCGAGTGCGGGGGGAGCGGGCAGTGGTGCACCGATGACGAGACCTGCTGCCAGTCACAAAAGACGCAGAAGTGGTCATGGTGAGCGGGGCCACAACAGACAGGCAGGACACCGTCAGTCAGCGGACACTGCTTTGTGGTTGTTGGTTGCTGCAGCTGTCCGATTGGCGGTGCAGTGTGTTGCCCTGAGCCCCCCCCTCTTTCAAGAGGCCCAACGCCCACGCAGCGGTGCTGCCCGCCAGACTTCCCTGGTACGCACGGGCGGATGGATGCACACCTGCACCGACTGCCTGTTATCCTATCCCCGTCACACCTGCTGTGCTGTGTGTGTGTGTGATCGATCAGTGTGCAACTTGACGACTGGTTTGTGTGACAAGAGGTGGGGCGGCGGGTCGGTGCGGTCGGCAGGGGGCACATCGCCAGCGTCAGTCCCGATGATCCCCGTGCGGACCGCACACGAGGCGGACGGGCCACACAAGCCAGCTGAGCAGGCCGCCAGCGACGTCCGGGCCGCTGCGTGAATGAAGCCGGCTGGGGCAGGGGAGGGGAGGAGAGGGGCTGGGTGGGGAGGGAGGGTTTGTGGGATGGTGGGTGTCTTGTGGTGGTGTTCTCGGTGGTCTCTCAAGCCGGTCAGTCAGTCAGTCAGCGAGCTGCGTGTGTTCTTTGTTTGCTGTGTCATGTATGTGAATCTGTCATCGGGCCAGTGAGTCTCCTCCTGGCCTGTTTTGATCGATCTCTGAAGCAATCCAGTGATACAAGGCTTGCGAGCGCTCTCTTTCTGTGTGTGCGTCTGGTGGCAGCTGTTGCGAGCACGCGACGTGCATTCATTTGTGTACGTGTCGCGCGGTGCGCTGTGTGTGCGTCGGTGTGGCGATGGACGGACGGACGGACGGACGGTTGGTTGGCATGCGTGCCGTGCCGTGTGTGTATTGTACAGAGGTAGGTAGGACATGCATGGCACTGAGGGGGGCAGGGGACCTCCTTTCGTATATGCCCCCCTGCCCCCCTCCCTCCCTCTATTCACCCATCCATCCACCCACTCAACCTCACCCCACCCCCCGTGTGTGGTGCATGCCTGGCTGCCCGCGCTGTTTGCTCTGTCGAGTCGGCGCGGCGCCACTAATCAATGCGTACCTGCATGCCTGCATACCAACACACACAATACAATCTATGCTGCATACATCACATCCACACAGACCGCAATACATGCATTGACGATGGCAATGGCTTGATGCATGCATGCATGACTGACTGACTGAATGAATGCGTGCAGTGCACGCATCCCATCCCGAGGGCATGGCGGGTGGGGTGGGAGGGGGGAGGGGTGGCGGTGCCGGTTTTCTGCGTGTATGCTATGCACACGTGTATACCAACTGGATGAGTGTTTGCACGCTCTCTTTCTCGGCTGGAATGACTTTCTCTCTCTCTGTCTCTCTCTCTCGCACGCTCTCTCTCGCTCTCTCTTGTGGGGAAGATGTGGCTGATGAAGGTTAGTAAGCCGTCTAGTGCTGGTGTGGTGATGGGTGGGTGGATGGATTGTCTATCATTTTTTGTGGTATGTTTGTATGATTTGTCGGCATCGCGGCTGTCTGTCTGTTGCACAGGTTGCACACTGGCTGGCCGATTGCTGGATTGGCTGATTGGCTCACACACAAAGTGTACGCTCTGACCGTTTGACTGACTGAGTCGCCGACTGGCCTCTTCTGACCTCTCTCTGACCAACTCGCTCTCGCTTCTTCTGAATCTCTATCAATGGATCTCTCTCTCCCTCGCTCTCTGTGTGTGTGTGTGTGTGTGTCTCGTGTTTGACGAGGATCAAGCCTTCAGGCGTTATTCTCTCTCTCTCTCGCGTGTCTAATACGCGTTTGCTAATCCTACATACACAAACAAGCCCCGCCGATTCGCTCTCTTTCTTTCTTTCTCGGTCATCATCATGCCGTCCATCCGAAGGTGCATGTCCATGTGCAGGCTTTTTATCAAGCACTCGCTGCCTGTCTGCCTGTCCGTGCGTGTGCGTGTTCCTTCCTCGCTGCGTGTCCGTCGTACGTGTGCGGTGCGTGTGTGCATGCGTCTTTATTTTATATATGGCGCTGGATTGGATTGATGACCGACCACTTGCTGGGATGTATGTGATGTGATGTGATGGGGTGTTTTCCCAGACAGACAGACAGACTGACCGACAGACCGACACGCACACATGCATGGATGGTCACACGAATGGTGACATAAGATGGCGTCCGTGGCGGGGCAATGGATCATGGAAGGCGAGACGAGAGAGGGAGAGAGAGAGAGAGAGAGATGGGGGGATGGGGGGAAAAGGATGAGAGAGGGGAGGCAACGGGGGGTATTGGTATTCTGCGTGCCGTCTGGCATTGCAGTGGGGCAAAGGATGCATCGACGATCATTTTGAGTCACTGCACTTCTCCTACTTCTCACTATGCCGAACGGCGCGCGCGGCACGCACAGAGCGAACCAGAGCAGCAAGCAATGGGGGAAGACAAAACGGGGACAAGAGAAAGCACAGCACAGTCAGATCTAGCCGCCTGCCTACAGCAGACAGACAGACAGACAGCAGGTATTCAGGTGTGGTCACCATCCGCCCACTCACGGTGCAATGTGTGTGTGTGTGTGATGGGTAGTCTAGCCGTGCCTACAAAAAGCGCACGAGAGAACTCCTGACCGACACTTCTAGCTAGCTACTATACCTACGTGACGTGAATGACGTGAATGACTCTCGCTGAATGAATGAATGGAATGCTACTGATGGGTGTAAACATGAGGGACATGACGACAATGAACCAACGCAGCTGAGCTGCAGCAGGTAGGTACATAGACTCACTCACTCCCTGACTGACTGACTGACTGGCCGGGCCGACCCCCTCACTCGGGATCGATGACGATCGAACAGATGGATCAATAAATGAATGACACTCATGTGCTGCATGGCATGGAATGGAATGATATATATATATATGGATGCGATATATACGAGTACGAGACGCGCACCCTGGCCAGCTACACAAACGAGCAAATGAATGCAGTGCAATGCACGCCCCACCGAAACGAACCCAGCACCGCACGCACCGGACCGGACAAACCGCGACACACACAGCGGCTTGCCATACACACAGCGGCTGGCCATACAGGGGGAAAACCTAGCTTTCCAGCTCGTCGTGCACGGCTTCGTTCTTTTCTGAGGGCAGGTCAGAGATATGGAGGGACGGCGGGAGGGGCAGCGAGCGGTCGCTGTGGGGCGTGAAGGACACGTTGCCAGACGGCGACACGATGTTCCTATCACGAGAACTGCACAGACACAGACACACACACACACAGAGAGAGAGAGAGAGAGAGAGAAAAACCAACAAGCAGAGATTGAAATTTCTGGACCGCTCGCTTGCTGCACCTGTGGCCGGCCCTACCGCTCAGCGCCGAGGATGACCTTGAGCATCTGGAAGGTCTTCTTCTGCCGACTTCTGCGCACCAGTGAGATGAAGAGCTGCATGACGTAGTTGACCGACTGCGTCAGGAGGGTCGTGACAAGCGCCATTTCCACCTTTGACCACCGCAGCACTTTGTCGTCTCTTATCATAAACGGTCTCGGCTGCAACACACAAACAGACAGACACATCGAGACACAGACAGACAGACAGATGGGAACGTACCTCTCCTTTCCTGTAGTGAGTTGAGGTGATTCCCAAGTAATGGACGATGCACACACTCATGGCCAGCATGAGGGGGGCCACCACGAGCACACCGCGGGAACCCTTGCCATACAGCAAGATCAGCAGAGTCAACACGCCCACAAAATACGCAATCGCACAGCTGAAGGCATCTGCCAGGGGGGGAGTAGTGCGCACAAACACATATATAGTGAGAGACAGAGAGACGCCGGTGTGTTTCATTGACGGCCGCTCGCGACCGAGCGTACACAGTGGGATATCGTAGACGTGGTGGCCGGCGAACACCCCGCCAGATACACTCATCGAGTGCATACCTGAGCCGAAAGAGACATAGGTACACACACACATACACACACACACACACACAGCGCAATCCATGTTTACTACTCCTTCCTCACCCGCCACTCCCAGGGCTATCACCGCTGCCCCCACCAGAATGTGCACCATAGAATACGAAAACAGCTCCCTTCTGATGGCCTCCCAGTTGAAACACCGCCGAAACCGCTCAGCATTGCCCTCCCAACCGCCGAAAGACCATCTTCTCATGGTCCGCCGGGAAGGCGCTCGCTGCTCCACAGTTGCCTCGCTGGTGTCGATGATCCTGGTCTGTATCATCGGGTTGCTCGCCGTCGACCGTGACGCCACACTCGTGGCGTCGTTGCTGTCCTCTTCGCTGAAGTCGGATGTGAAGATAAGAAAATGGAGTGCCGGCACGTCGAGGGTGGAGGCGAGTCTCTCGCGAGCTTTTGTGCGTGCGTCCTTCTGGCTGCCGTGGGCTCGTCTGTGGGCTGTCTCGGTGGATGGACCGGGGGACGGCAGAAGCACCCGGTTGGCCGCGGAGCCGGTGTGCGTCGCCTGATCAAGCACGACAGTCGCTGCCGCGCCTCTTGTTTCGTCGGCCGCGTCTTCCTGAAGCAGGCCCTCTCTCTCTTCCTCCATGTCGGTGAGCTCTGATGGCCCCCATGTTCCTTCTCCGTCCTCAGAACTTGCAGAAGGCGGCTGCAGGGAAGTTAGTCCTTTGGCGTCTCCTTCGCGACCTTGTGCTGGTGGGGGTGGCGCGTCTTCCCTCGGTGAGCTCAGCACAATATGTGGGGCGTCGTCTATCCTGATTTCCCCATCGGTGTCTCCGGGGCTCTGGTCGGCTTCGTGTTTGTCCCCTTCCGTGTCTTCCGTGGCACTGGAGAGCTCCAGGGGATGGCACTTGCCCGACTCAGACAACGACTTGATCGTCCAGCTGCTTAGGACCTGCACACGCATACACGTGTGACATGGATCGATGCATACAAAGATGCTGATCTGGTCCAAGTTACCTTCCGGTCACTGATAGAGAGGCGCTTGCTGCGGGAATGTGAAGCTCGTTTCTTCTTCCGTCTGTCCTCCTTGCGCTTCATCCTTTTCTCCTCCTTCTCGATAAAACAGGCAAGGATGCTGCCCTGATCCTCACACAGAGTAAAAGACGTGGTCCAGTGCTTGTGTCATGCATGTGTCTCTTGCTCACATAACATACATGGGTGATCTTCTCGAGCGCATCGATGACTTCGTTGGCCCAGGCCTCCTTGCGGCCGGTGCGGTTCAGGGGGTGCGCATATGCAAAATTGTATGATGCTGCGAGATCCATGCAGGCACAGGAGAGGTTGACGGCAGATGGACCGGCGGATTCTTTGCAGGCGTGCCTTCTACCTATCAAGACGCCTGCGTAAGATGACAACAGAGATCGAAGATGGAGTGAGTGGTCCTCTCTCTATCTCTCCCCCCGTGTGTGTGTGTGTGTGTGTGTGTGTGTGTGTGAAGGTGTGCTCACCGAGTAGGCAGCCGAGAGTGGCACAGATAGGAGATGTGAACGTCTCGAACGACGTGTGGCTGGTATCTATCTCCTGGTCTCCCTTTTGCGTATCGCGCAATATCAGGGCCTGCATCCCTGTTGGGGGCATAACAACACACAACACAGAGGCAGAGACAGATGCCTGACCAGCAGCCTTTCTGTCAGTGCACCCTCACCGATAAAGTGCATGCCCCACACCGTCACGAGCCCCAGTGCAACTGCGCCTTGGGCAGCCCACCGAAAGAAAAACCGGATGGATGGCGCATGGACGGTCTCAATGATGCTCCTGCAACCACACACAGATGCACCCCACACAGCGCAGCACCAGCACGATTATGCCGCTCACTCTATTGTAGTGAACGAGCCCATGCACGCCTGCACGAAGCTCAAGGAGACCAGTAGCCAGTCCCACTCCTTGCGATAGAAACCGTCGGAGAAATCCGTCTCGGCCGTCATCGAGAGGGAAGGGAGGGAAGGGAAAAAGCGTCTACAATGTTGGCCGTGGGGCCGCTTAGGACATTGCGTGAAACTGTCTTCAAGCTCAGTGCTGCGAGAAGAAGCGCCTGCCTGTCGTTGTCGTCGACTGAGCTTCGACTTCGTTCTTTCGATAGTGCTCTGCACCGGAGGCCGTGAGCCGGTCTGTCTGTCGTCCATTCGTCTCGCTGATGCCGAAACAGGTGTGCAGGGGGTGCGGTGCAGGGTGTGCATGCAGAAGCCGCGCGCACCGGCAGCTTCTCTCAGTGCACTGTGTGTCTGTATGTGTGGCCATTGCAGACGGGAAAGAAACGCACCACAGGGCGCAGCCAGCCCTATTCTTCCACCAAGAGCCGCAGGAGCACCCAGAAGACAGTGCAGCAGAATGCTGCTTTGGCCTCCAAAATAGCGGCCCTCAAGGCCAATGTAAGCAGAGCAGCCAAGCCAACGACATGCACCACACCCTTCGAGGCACTGAGAGTCACTGCTGCTGCTGTGTGTGGCTGCGGTGTGCAGGACAAGTACGAGGTGTCGGAGGCTTTCCTGCGGGAGTGTGGCGACGCCTTCAAGGAGGTCCGCGGCTTTGCGGTCGACGGCATGGTAAGCGCCTGCAGTGGCCTGGGAGTGACGCGGGAGGGACTGCACGTGGCGGTGCGGCTCTTCGACTACTGCGCCCTCAACGGTGAGCGCAGGCGCACAGAGACAGAGAGAGAGGGCACACACGTGTCTGTCTGTATACCGACCGACGTGGGTCTCCCTCCTGTGTGGGTGCTGTACTGTGCTGTGCTCTGGTGTGGTGGTGTGCAGTGTGGGAGGAGAGGGAGAACAGGAACGACCTCATGCGCCACAACCTGGTGGCGGTAAGTACGCACCCAATGCACACACACATGATATGATGGGACCACACAGACAAGACACAGCACACTGACCTCCCCCTCTCCCCCTCCCTCTGTCTGTGTGTGTCTGTGTGTGTTGGTACTCTGCAGGTCGGGTACGCGTGTGTGTCGATAGCGTCCAAGTTTGTGGACAAGAAGCCGGTGAAGGCGGCCGACCTGGCGGGCCTCATCAACCAGTCGCCGCTGCGAGACGGCACCTACAGCGTCGCCCACATACTCAAACTCGAGACCCACATCCTGACGTACGTGGGTGGGGTCGGTGGGCCGACGACATTCAATGCAAACACTCACCTCACGCACACGTGTGTACGTACTGTGTGTGCGGTGGCGATGCGATGCAGGACGGTCAGTATGGATTTGCCGGACACGACCGTGTGTGCGTTTGCGGACCGCTTCGCCACGGCGGGCGGCATAGCCACGAACTCCCGGGAGCACGCGTTCGTCCACTTCGTCCTGGTAAGCACACACCTCATCAGCTCTGAGTGTCGGCGTCGTTCGTATGTGTATTGGGTGTGTATGTATGAGTGCAGGAGCTGGCGTTGACGGACTACACTTTCTGCAAGTACAAGGCCAGCCTGATGGCGGTCAGTGCACACAGACAGACAGACAGACAGAAAGACACACAGACAGACCAAAGCATGACACACCCACAAGGCTCCCTTCTCAGATCACTCTTTGTGTATGTGTGTGTGCGTGGCTGACCTCATCTCTCTCTGTGTGTGTGTGGCTGCTGCTGTGATCAGGCCGCTGCCGTGTACATGACCCGCAAGACGTTCCTGACAGGCGCCGGCATGCCCCGAGAGGGCGAAAACAGCTGGGTATGTATTTATGTATGTATGTGGGCCCCCAGGCAGCCAACCATTATGTACTCATTGGCGGACACGCGTGTGTATGTGTATGTGTATGTGTGTGTGTGTGTGTGTGTGTGTGCAGCCTGACACATTGGCTGCGGTGACTGGGATTGAGAAGAAGAAAAACTGGTTGTTCTTCGAGTGCGCCCAGCGAATGGCCGACGTGCTGCGATCGTTTTGCCGACCCGAAAGGGCCGTGGTACGCTTCATGCAGGGCTGACCTCTGCACACACACACAGAGACAGGCAGACATACACACACACGCACGGACACACAGGCCTGTGTGTGTGTTTGGTGGATTCACACAGGGGAAGCACGACGCCCTGGCCGCCAAGTGGAAGCAGCCAGGTTTCTTCTCCCTCGGGGCCTTTCTCTACGACTGATACCCACACAAACCACACACACACATACATACACTGAAGTAAGCCGCCACCTGGAAGAGACCACCAGCAGATGCACGACGGTCGTGTGGATGCTTGTGCGGTGTCGTCATGGGTATGTTATGTGTGCAGCTGTCTGTCTGACTGTCCGTCCGTCCGTCGGCTTGGCTACCCGTTCCGCTGCTGCTGCTGCTGATGTGGTGATGTGATGCGATGCGATGCGATGGTGTGAGTGAAGGTCTGCCTGGCCGGTGGTGCGAGATATAGTCTGAATCAGTGGGAGCCTATACCCATTCTCTCTCATAGTGGGCGTGTGGGCGTGCATTCTCTCACTCACTCACTCACTCACTCACTCGGTCATCTTAGCTCTACCAGCGGGCGCGGGACGGAATTCACGGGCATCATGGTGGGAGACCGACATCGCTTTTGTCGTCATAGGGACCAGACCAACACAAACACAAACACACACACACACACTTACACAGACCTACACATGGCCTGGTACGATAGGGGCCGGGTGGTTGGCTGGTTGGCTGGTTGATGGTACTCTCACTTACAGACAGACAGACAGACAGGATGTCGTGATGCGAAGTTTTTCTTTTGGTTGTGTGTGTGGTTGGTTCGACTTCGTCTCTACACCACCCACCTCCCACCACAGTCAGGCCATTACTGTCTTTTCCTTCTTTGTCCATGACCACGCCCCTGGCGTGTGGAAGCGAGGAGCGGTGATGTGGCGCTGGCGCTGGGAGGTGGGGGCCCCTGGGGGCCCGCTCGGCGTTTTGATGGATTGAGCATCGTGTGGTGGGCTGGCTGGGCGCGTGCGTGCGTCGTGGTGTGGGTGGATAAGTGATGGGTGCAGTGCAAGTGCAGCCAATGTGATGTATGTATGTATGTATGTTATGAGGGCTGCATCAAGTGCGACAACACACCACACTCCCAACACAGCACACAGACACACACAGACACACACACACACACACAGACAAGTGACATGTGGTAAGTTAGAGGCAGGCTGACGATACTCTCTTTCACGTGCGAGACCAAATGATGCGAAGATGAGACAGAGAAGGTCCCTCCCTCTCGGGCTTGTGTGACTGTCCGTGCGTGGCTGATGATGTGAAGGGTGCGCGTGCTTGGGCTGCTTGGGTGCGGTTGTGCGTGCATACGTGGGCGCGTCGGTGATGGGTGTGTGTTGGTGCGGGATGACAGACATTTGTGGACGGACGGACGGCTATGTACGATATGACTGAGACACACCAGCCGCCGACCATGAGAGAATCACCCACTTGTGAGTGAGATACGTGGATGGTTAAAGAGGCCAGCCCACACACGCGCCGCACTCCGTCTGGTCAGACACCCACCCGTCTCCCCCTCCCCCTCCCCGCCCCCCTGCAGCGCCAGCCCCTGTGCCGCTCACATGCTTCAAGTATCACGCACGCACGTATCCTATGTCTATCAACATACACACGCCATGTGGATAGACAGAGAGACAGACAGACAGACAGACACAAACACGGCGGCTGCACGCGTCGGGTGCACAACAGACAGACACACGACACACATGATCTCACACAACCAACAAGCGCAAACACAGTCACACACACAGAGTAAGACACACATACACACACACACACACACATACATACATAGAGAAACAGCTTAAGAGATACACAAAAAGTCTCCCGAAAAGTCACTCTATCGTGTCCACGACTGACTCAGGCAATTAGGTGAATCAGATGCACTGATCTCGTTGTTACCGATGGGCAACGGACGCTTCAGAGTGCGGCGGGGGGGAACGAGCAGCAGGAGGCCAGGGTGAGCAGCTTCGCCATGACGGAGGAGGAGGAGCAGCAGCAGACAGGGGAGGGTGAGGGGCGGGGGTGACGATGCAAGCCGTAGACAGAGGGGTAGGTGGACAGAGAGTGTGGTAGGATGGCTCTAGTTGGTGGATGGGATGGGCTTTGTGGTGAGGGAGGTGATGTGGCTGTCTGTCTGTCTGCTTTGCGTGTGCGTGCCGAGGTTCTGTGCCGTGGCATTGGTTGGTGTGTGTGTCTGTGGACACGAAGAACAAACGGAAAGAAAGCAGCTTAGCTTCACCGTCAAGAACGCATGGACACATCAATGAATGCATTGCATGCACGTCTGTCTGTCTGTCCGCTGCAAAACCGCATGGATTCGATCGGCATCATGTCATATGAGGCAGCTGAGCTGGCTGTGTGCATTGCATACGCTACGCCCGGCCTCCTGTCCATCCTCCATCCATCCATCCGTCCACCACCTACCCCACCGACCAGTGTCGCAGTCGATCAACCTGCATACATCAAAGATGGCCATGACGCACACAATGAGTGCGTGTATGTTGCTCTGATCTAGGTCATCCCCTTTCCCCATCTCACCCTCTTCATCATGCTGATGCTGCTGCTGCTGCTGGCGGCCATCGCCATTGCCCTCTCCGTCGATGTCGCCATCTACATCTGCGCACTCAAGACACGCAAACATACAAATGGGCCCAACCACACACACACAAACACATGTATTCCACTCACCCTCATCGCTGTCGCCGTCATCGTCACTGTCATCATCATCCTCTGCACACACACACATACACACGAGTATGACACCTAGCAAGGCGGGCTGGGCACCGCACACAGACCACTTACCCTCACCACCATCGCCATCGTCGCCACCCGCACCCTCATCTGCGAACCACACACACGCCGATTCATCCGACAGACACACCGAGGTGGAGGCGGCGACTGCACATTCACCCGCATCAGCGACTGTCTCCTGTTGGTTGACCACCATGTCTGCGATGGTGCTGCCCAGCGCGCCGCCCACCAGAGGGGCGGTGGCCGGACGGCGGTCCTTGAAGGCAGCCGATGCATCACCTACTGGCGGCTCGTGGGTGACAACAGCAACACCCACTCCTTCAGCGACACAGCACACGTCAGAAAACGGCTCAATCAGCAAAACAACTCTGTTCCCTTTCTTACCCATGGTCGTGCCGGCCCAGGTGATGAGAGTGACACACGCGACGAATGGGCCGTCGAACGGCGTCAGCAGCAGCCGCCGAGTCTCCATAGGAGGATCCACGCCGTCACCCCTGCTCGCCACGACGGCGGTGCATCCGTTGGGGGCTGGTGGGGCGACTGGTTGAGGAGGCCGTCCAGCATACCGCCGTGAGCACGCCTGAGGAGACCAACACATAACAGAGGGGAGAGGCCCTGATGGATGGATGGATGGATGTGTGTCTGCCTGAGTGTGGTCTGCCCTGCGTACCGATCCACCCAAACCAATTGAGTCATGCCCAAATTGGCCAGTGGAGGGTCCGCCAAGATGCTCCTCATGATGAACGCCGACGCCGAGGCATTAGTGATCTCCTCACCATCGGCCGTCCAGCTGCTGCCCCCCTGCCGGCGGATTGTGCATCTGACGGGGGGGTTGTCGTTGATGATGTGTGTGTGGTACGGGTGGGCGGGGGGGAGGGGCGGGTTGATGTCCAGCTCGAAGCCCGGCTCGTCCTTGAGGGCACGCACACCGCCGCCCGGCTGGTCGAACAGCTCAAAACGGCCGTAGTCACCGCCGAAGTCGACGTGCCGGCCGAGCATGTTCCACAACGCAATCACACGCACATCGGCCAAATACGCCTACACAGACAGACAGACAGATCGATGAGTGCCACCTACCCCGCCCCACGCTCATCTGCCCACCTGTTTGCTACCGTGTCGCTCCAGGTCGGCCACAGAGAGTGTGATGGGCAGCTGACAGAAGCCCCTCTGCCTCGCCAACTTCAGCGCATTGGCCACCTCGGTCCACTGCTGTGTGTCCACCAGCCAGATGGCCTTCAGCAGCAGAGGGCGGTCCAGCTGACCGTCGAATGCGATGATGGCGTGCAGTCCCTTGGCCGCCAGGCAGCGATTGAGTCGACTGCTCAGGACGGCGGCCGAGAAGTCGACTTCATAGAGGAAACGGGCCGTGACTCTGAGGCTGCCGACCTCCGACCGGCTGCACACATACACAGATGGCACAACACACCCAAACACACACACAGCTGTCAACTGCCACTCCCCCTCCCTCACTGATTCGTGTGTGGTTTGCATACGTGTGGAGGGCATCTCTGTCGGCTTTGTGGAGGAAGTCGAGTGTGTGGTCGTCGATAACGGCACCGTGGCGGTCCGCAGTGTGGTTGTTGCCCATCTTGGCCCCTCTACGCTCCTGCCGGACGGATCAGCTTCACACTCATGCTGGAGTAACACTTGGAGTTGTCAGCGATCAGGGTTCCTTACCCTTGGGGCGTGAAACCCTGAAGAACGGACCCCCTCTTTTGAGGAAGATCCGCCTGCCACTGCCAATGTGTGCGCGCTGAAGCGATGACGCCGTCAGTCCGGATCTGCGACTCGTGGTGACCACTGCATCCATCCATCTCTCGCACGCAGCAAAAGAGGATGCCGTCTGAGGAGAAGACCGCCGGCCACGGCGATGACGTCAACGCCCTCGTCATCGACGTCGGTTCACGATCCGTTAGGTGCGGCTTTGCTGGCGAAGATGCGCCCAAGATGGACCACCTGTCGTCCATGGGCAAGTACACCAGCCACGACGACCGCAGGAAGGGCGACGTGGTCTACCCGCTCAACGTGCTCGTCAAGAAGGATCACCTAGGCGTGCACAGGTGCCTCAGCCGCGATGAGAGGGGGCTGACGAGTGTGGACACCGAGGTGTTCGACGCCATCTGCCGGCACATCGAGAAGGATCTGTCGGTGCGGTTTGAGGAGACGCCCGTGATGCTGCCGGAGCCGACGCGGCACAGCAAGGCCTTCCGGGATTCCATCATGGATGTGCTCTTCAACAAGTATGAGGTGCCTGCACTCTACTTCTGCAAGGTCAGTCGGCGACCCAGTTTTACTGAGAAAGAAAACATTCCGCGGAGTGCGTGTTAACTGTCGCTTCAGGATGCGGTGCTGAGCTCGTTTGCGTCAGGCAGATCCACTTCGTTGGTCATCGACATGGGCGCCTCCCGCACGTCGGTATCGGCGGTGCTGGACGGCTTCGTCCTGTCCAACAGCGTCAAGGATTCCCCGGTTGGTGGCGACTTCCTCGACCAGCAGCTGGGGCTGCTGCTCAAGCAGAAGGGCATCAACGCCCTCCCCCACTTCTGCTTCAAGCGCCTGACCAAAGACGGCGGAATGACATTCGAGAACCAGCCGCAGGACGCCGGCCGGGTGGACGCCAGCTACTACAGGGAGGCGCGCAACGACACGCTGCGGCTCGTCAAGGAGAGCATGTGTCGAGTCGCGGAGGACGAGGCCGTGGCCAGCCCCGATGCCATGAATGTCAGCCTCGACCAGCTGCCCGTGGCTGCCGAGCAGCCGCCCTACATCCTGCCGGACGGCACACAGATCACCGCCAGGACAATCAGCCCCTACACCATCCCCGAGAGGCTCTTCCGCTCCGACATCATCATCACGCCCGAACAGCAGTCCGACGACGCAGCCACCGGCAGTGGCACTGAGCAGGCCGGGCTCAGCCACTATCAGGGTGTGCCGCAGATGGTGGTGGACTGCCTCAACACTTGCGACGCCGATATCCCGCTGCAGCTGCTGTCGGGCGTCATCTGCACGGGCGGCTCCTCCCTCTTCGCCGGCATGGCCGACCGCATGGCCAAGAGCCTCAACGCCGACGACTGCCTGGGCAGCAGCGTCAAGATCAAGATGATCGCACACAGCGCTGCCGTGGAGCGACGATACTCGGCATGGATCGGGGGGTCCATCCTGGCGAGCCTGCAGTCCTTCCAGTCCAGGTGGGTCTCCAAGCAGGAGTTCCACGACCATGGGGCCGCCATTGCTGAGAGGAGGTGCCTCTAGGCCCGGTCTGCCGCGGGGCTGCCTACCTGCCTGCCTGCCGTGTGTGTAGTCGGTGGGACGTGTGCATACGTGATCGATATGGGAGAGCGACCGGACTCTGTGATTATTGATTCTTCCAATGGTGACCATTGGTGGACTGGACATCTGTGCGTTCGTTGCCCGCTTTATCCACGAAACTCAATTCGACTTCCATACAGAAATACCGTTTGGTCGCGTCCACACTCTGTCGTCAACACACGACAATCGTCATCGATCCATCCATCCATCCATCCAATGCGCGAACAAAAGGCCATCACTCGAATCATCATCTTCACGCATGCCCATTCGCGGGCCGGTTAGACAACGTTACACATGTGCAAGAGCCGAGCAGCTGGTAGTAGAAAAACAACACAACCGCATCACCGGTTGCAGAACCCTCAGACATGGTTAGATCTCGGTGGCCCCGTCAGCAGAGCCGCTCTGCTGTGTGGTCGTCTGGCCATCCAGGCCTAGGAGATCCACCGACTCGGACGCAGCCGGCGTACCGAATGCTGACATGACATAAGGACATGCGTGTGAGGGTCAACTTGTGTGTGTCCTGTCGGTTTGCGAGGGCCGTGTGGGTGTACCGTTGTCGCCGTTTGCCGGCGGTTTGTACTGCACTTTGTATGGTGAGTGGTCGCCGCCTTCCGTCCTCGGTGCGCTCGAGGCAGAACTCTGCTGAGTGGGTGGGGGGGTCTCACTTGGGGCCGCCTGCAAAGCAAAACAATGCGCAGATTAGACACACATTGGATGGGATGACCACAAAGAAATGCATCGCATCCATCGGCTGCGTGGCTGCGTTGCTCACTCACTCACCTCAGCAGTCGTCGGTACGTAAGAGTTTGTGTATCCGGCATCTGCACAGCACACACCATCCATCCATCCATCCATCGGTCCATCGGTCCGTCCCGCCCACCGACCTTGCATGACGCTGTCCACCATGACATCGGCCTCGGTGAGCGGCTCGACCTCCCCCGGCTCGCCTGCCCTGTTGAATGTGCCGCCTCCCCACCCCCTGCCTGTGGATATCCCAAAGCTGATGCTGCCCTCGTCTTGCAGATTCGGGCCATACGCCCCCCGTGGCTCGGGGGCCTTCTTGCCGCGGCGAAACAGGCGGTTCATGCCGTCACCCATCTTTTCTCTGATCTCTGAACGCAACACGCAACACAACGCAACACATGCCTGTGAGTCTTCCTCCCTTCGCCTTCGAAGTGTCTGCTTCTCTGTGTCCTCCCTCCTGACCTTTCATCTTCTCTGCCGCAAGCTGGCCCTTCGGCCTTGGCTGGCCCCACCCTTCTCCACCAGCACCAGCAGCAGCAGCAGCAGCTGCCAGGGGCTGCGACGACGACGACTGCGGCTTGCGTATTCCCAGATTGGGCAGAGGGAAGATGCCAGGACCGCCTCCGCCGCCACCGCTGCTGCCGCTGGGCTGTGCCGCCTGCCTCCTCGCAGCCTCGACGGCTTGGGCGGCACGGCTGTCCCTGAATGAACACACCAGGGAAAGGACGAAAGGAAGACAGACAAGAGTTTGGCCACCACGACTGACTGATAGATAAAGCACGTCACGTGTGTGCGTTTGCTTCCTTTCCTCCTCACTCGTAGTCCTGCAGCTGTCGGGCTAGGAGCTCATCGGCATCGCTCGGCCCAGCAGCAGGAGGATGAGGAGGAGGCTCCGGCTTTTCTTGCTGCTCTTCTGCGTCATGGGACTGTGGCTGCGCACCGCTCTTGCCCTCAGCCAGGCTCTCGATGATCACACACAAGTCCTCGGTGGCCTTCTCCACGTCGCCACCATGACGCACCAGCGCGTCATCAATCGCCTCAAGCGGACACTCCCCACTGAACAGCTGGGGAGGGGAGGGAGAACACAGATGATGGATGGCATCCCTGATGTCGTGTCGTGTTTGTGTATGGCCTGTCATCCATCCATCTCACCTGCTGCAGCTGCTGCAGGCCGAAGGTGAGAGGCGATGCCCGAAGCTGAATGCCTGATTCTTCTACCACAACCGCAGAGCCAGTCTCCATGTCTGACCGATCCCTCCTCAGCAGCTAAGCTCGCGGCGAAACCCTGCCGCGAAACCCTCTCCCGAGCAAAGATTGATGGAGTTGCACAACGTGATGCGAAGATCCCTCGTGTCATCGCGCTTGCTCCCCTGCTTCGTTCCCAACCCGCCGCCTTGCCTGGTGCGGCACAGACTGTCGAGGCAGCGGCAGCCACACCTGGGATGTTTGATGCAGATGCAGCCCAGATCCTTCTCGTCATCGCTGTCATCACAGCAGCCACAGCAGCCACACCCATCAGAACAGGCAGATGCGAGAGCATCAACAGATAGCGCTTCAGCAGCAGAGCCTGTGGACGTCAGGGCGAGCCCACGTCAGCAGCACCAAGATGCAGAGGGCAGCGGGAAGGAGAACGAGGATGAGCCGGGTGTTGTCAATGATGAGGGCGGCGCTGCCGAGTCGGAGTCGTCTGATTTGTTCAGGAAGGTGCCTCAGGAGATGGAGTTTTTGCCCCAGTCGGACACCTACATCAACCTGGGGTACGTGAGCAGCAAGGCCAAGATGCGGGCCATCATCGCCGACATGGAGCAGCACATGAAGATACTCCTCACCGTCTGCGCCATGGATGACCCCAAACTCGCCGGTACGGTAGTTGGTTCGTACTGCAACACACTCACTCACTGGGGAGAATGACTGACGACCCGACTCCCACCAGAGTGTGTTGTGTGTTGGTTTGTGGTGTGGTCCACCTCTGCAGATCAGTATTTGGACCTTGGTATGAGTTACCACCAGAACACCAACCACGAGCGCGCCATCACGATGTACACCCGTGCCATGAAGGTGTACCAGAGGATAGCGGGCGAGCACGTCGAGACCCTCCCCCTCGCCAAGTGCTACAGCATGATCGGCCTCGCACACCGAGACAAGGGCGACCCCAACGAGGCGCTCGAGTGGCTCGAAAAGGCTTACACCACCATGTAAACAGCCGACAAACCAACTGACCGACCGAGGAATGAAGCGGTCAGGTGCTCACCGCTTCTCTCGTCATGGTGTGTGTGTGTTGTGTGGTTGAGCCATTCATTCAGGAAGGAGTTGGGCGGGCCGATGTGTCCGACGCTGCCGGAGGTGCTGAATGCGCGTGGTGCGGTGTACCAGGAGCTGGGGGCGCCGGGCAAGGCCATCGAGGACTATGAGGAGGCGCTGCTGATCCTCTACCAGCTCACAGATGGCAACCCCAACACCCCCTACATCGCAATCGGATACTACAACCTGGGTATGGTATACACACATACACACAGACACGCACGCACTGACGGCACACGCAGAGAGATGTGGCTGGCCTTTTGTCCGTCCGTTCCTCGCCGTGTCATACATGTCGCTTCAGGTCTTGCCTACGCCGAGAGGGCCCAGAACCTGCTCGCCAAGATATCACTCACACGGGTGGGGAGCCTTCTCACACAGTGCACGGCGCCCCCATGCCATGTCATGCCATGTCATGGTGTGTGGTATGTGGTGTGTGTCTGAAGGGTATCGAGAGTGCAATAGAGGTGTTTGGTGAGGACCACAACACCACCATGAGGATGCGCGAGGCGCTGCAGCTTGTCATGGACAGGCACAAGGAAGAGCAGCAGCAGCAGCAGCAAGAGGCAGAGGGCAGCAGTGTATCGGCGGCTGACAGCCAGGCGGCTGATGGTGGGCACGGGCCAGCAGGGAGTGCTGCAGCAGCATAGCAGCAGCAGCGGCCCGCGAGCAGTGAAGTCAAGGTTGCTGTGAAATGTGACACGATCGATCAGCGAGTGTATGAGGGCGAGGATGCGTTGCAGTGTGTCTTGCCGTCGGTGACCGTCTGGTGCTTGTCGCAGCTGCCACACCCACGCAGCTCTTGACGAGTGAGTTGCAAGAGTGTAGACCTGTATACAGACTGGGATGGGATGGGATGAGTTTGCCGGCCCACTCAGTGCGAGGGTTACTGAAATACACCTAATACTCTTAACGGAGATGGGTCATCGAGCTGGGTCCATCCATCCATCTGTCCAGCCACCCACACACCACACGGCCTCCAGCCAGGCGTTTGGCAATCAGGCAGGAAGCCCGTGTGTGCGGCAGGGCAGGGCAGGGGCAGAGCAGAGCAGAGTCCACTCACCTCACTCACCCACCACTGGGGCATGCATATACGTGTGTGGCGAGGGCAGCTCACAACACTGGACACGGAATGACAGACACGTCACAGACCCATCCGTCCGCTCCTTTACTCGCATCCCCTACCACCCACCTGCACCACCTGCCTGTATCTGCCTCCATGCGGACCTGACGTCACAAAAGGATCTAGCGTCTCACCGGCCACTCCTCAATGATGCCGCCACCCGGACGCAACGAAGGCATCTGTTCTACCAGATCGCCTTCTTGACATCCGCGCGTCCGCCCCGAGAAGCCGCCATTGAGACGCCAAAACCATTGGACATCACGTGAGTCCGAATCCACTCGTACGAACACAGGCAGGCAGCTGTCTGTCTGTCTGTTCTGCTCTGCTCTGCCTCTCTCTGTCTTGCACCTCCCAGTGTGCCGATGAATGACGGACGCTCAGGTCCACACCAGCACCAGCTTCGGAGTCAAACGCGGAGGACTGCCGTGCTCGCCGATACTGCTGCTGACATATATCGAAGCGTCCGTCATCTCCGGCACACAAAAGGCAGAGAGGCAGCAGGTGTGATGTAGACTGTGAGGGGTTCACTAGAAGGAAAACTTGACGACACAAAAACCACTACCGAGATGAGATGAAGCGGCCTAAGGCTGGCAGGCTGGCAGGCTGCCCAACAGACAGGCTGTCTGTCTGACTGTCTGTCTGTCTGTCTGTCATGGTACTGGGGCGCTCTCTGCGACAGAGCCAGGAACAGAAACACAGGGAGAGATAAAGATAGACACGCACACGCACGCACACTCAGAGAGAGAGAGAGGGGTACCTTAATTCACCCACTCAGGACGGGACAGGACAGAGAGTGAGAGAGAGAAGCAGACAAGCCAGGCAGGTAGGCGTGGATGTGGGTGTGAGCAGGCAGCTGTTGTATCGGTTCGATTCGGTCGATGTGAGTCAAAGCATTCACCTGTCTGCAGTCAACACGGCTATACTGACTGACCCAGCCAGCCAGCCGGTCTGGCCGAACTGAGCTGAGCTGAGAAGGAGGACACTCAGACCACCGCCCATCCAAG
>CDMY01000850.1:16340-54894 GCA_001179505.1 Vitrella brassicaformis | reverse complement strand
CCCACACACACAACACAAGCAGGTACACAGACGTCTCTCTCGCTCCGCCCACCCCACCCCTCACCGAACCGACACACGCACACACACCGCACCTGTACTATTGACAAACATGCATACTCTCACGCACGCAGGCAGGCAGGCAGCCATCCACGCACAGCATAACATAAGTGCACGAGGCCGGCATGGCATGCGCAAGGCAGACAGACACGAGCCACCATGCTCGCCTCACGCCGGCCTCGGCTGCCCTCGCCACCAGCGCAAAAAAGACGACGGACACGCTCATGAGGACAGCCAGCCTAGTTGCTGGCTGCGACGGGCTCCTTGGCCACGGCAGACGACCACGAACCTGCATGTCATTGCGCACAACACACACGCCAATCCAATCCAATACAATACACGTTTGCCACTCGAGCCAATCGCGTCAGTCAATTGCGTGGCTTACGTTTCTGTTCCTCCGACGTGTTGTCCGATCCGGCGGATGCGTTGGCGGCGGACACGACGGCGGGAGCAGCGGCAGGGACGGCAGCGGGGGCAGGCGGTGCTGTGGTCTGCACCTCCTCAGCCTCAGCGGCGGTCTCCTCGTCCCAGAACTTGTCCTTGGACTCGAGCTCCTTGAGCGTGCCGTCGTCCTTCCACTCGACATTCACGTAGAAGTGCTCCTCGTCCGCCGTGTCGACTGGTGGGATGTGGTTGGTGGCCAGGCCACAACACGCACACAGCGCAGCGCGACAGACAGATAGAGACAGGTCAGTGGTGTCTGCTGTCTGTCCTGTGTGTGTGTGTGTGTGCGTGTGTGTGCTTACTGAGCCATTTGGTGTGGTTTGCGCATCCGTAGAGGCGGACCTTGTCGCCGGGGTTGAAGATGCGGCTGCGGCCGCCGCGAGCGTGCTGCAGCTCTGTCGGCTCCTTGAACATACAGCGACGGTTGGGCTGCAACACACCGACCCGCATCACAGCACAGCACAGCACCACACACAGGGACATACTCCATGTGAGACACCTCCTGCCAGATCTGTGCGTGCAGCATCCCCCCCTCGCTGCCAGCTCACCGGGAACATGTTCTTGACCTTCGACTGCTTCGCCGTGGCCGACATCTTGATGCTGTGCTGGGCTGTGAGGGGAGGGAGAGTCACGAGAGATGCAGGGGGTGACCTGGCTGTGAGACGGAGAGCTGCAGGGACGCTGAAGTGATACCGCGAGGCTGGTGCTGCCTTCGAGGGACGAGAGCGAGACCTCGCTAACGCTCTTTCTCGACTTTTCGGTTCACTTTTCGGTTCTACCCTAGACCAGTGGTCGCGCTCCCCTAAGCTCGCGTAAACGCCCAACAGAGATGGCAGATAACAAGCCCTTACTGCTGTACTTTGTGGTCGGGTTCACCGCCCTGACAGGTTGGCACGGCTATCTGCACAAAGAAACGGACCTCATTCCCAGATTCTCTTTCCCTCTGTCTTCCGCTGCGGCCTGCAGGTCTGCTGCTGGGCTATGATCTGTCGGTGGTTGCCATCATCCTGGAGCCGGTTCGGCTTGAGTTCAATCTGTGCGGCGGCGCCTTCTCGTGCTTCGAGAAACAGCTCATGGTCGCCCTGCCTGCGCCGGGAGCAGTGGTTGGCGCCCTGTTCGCGGGATCTCTGGCCAAGGATATGAGCCGCGTGGTGTCGATGGGCATATCTGATGGCTGCATCGTGATTGCTGCAGTGCTCATGGCGGTGGCGCAGCGGTACTGGATCCTCCTGGCCGGAAGATTCATTGTCAGTGGGTGTAGAGAGGGAGGGATGGAAAGTGGCGGTGCTCGGGGACTCGGCAGGACACCTCTTTCTATGTGCCTTGTCAGGTTGGCGTGGGTGTGGGTATCGGTATGGTGACCTTTTCGACTTATGTGGCCGAGATAGCGCCCGAGAGGGAGAGAGGGCAGCTTGTTCTCTGCCAGGTGAGTGAGGTGCAGAGAAGACTGTCTTTGTCCACGGCGGGCTGGCTGTACATTCGTTTGTCGCAATCAATCAGGAAATTTGCCAGTGTTTGGGAGTGATGTGTAGCTTCGGTGTGGCGGCGATGCTGACCGACCCGGCCCCCTACTGGCGGGTACTGCTCGGGGCGGTGGCCATTGCCGGACTCCTGCAGGTATGGTGTGTGGGTGGGGGTATGCCATGATGTATACGTGTCCAGGGGGTGCATTGGCCTCCTGTCTTCTCGACACATCAGGCGATTGGGCTGATCCTGCTGCCTGAGAGCCCGCGATGGTCAGGCAGCCAACGTCACGCCAACGCAAGAATCCTCCATGAGTCAGTCGTCTGCGTTTTCTTGTGTGCAGGTTAGTCATCCAGGGTCGTGTCGACGTCGCCAAGGAGACCATGCTCAAGCTGGGGGCAGCTCAGGAGGACATCGACACACAGCTGCACGCCATGATCCGCGAGAAGCGACGCGCAGAGGCCCTCACGCGCCGGGGCAGCCTTCAGTCGCGAATGGGCACATTCGACTTCTCACACGTCTTTCCCGACCCCTTTGAAGCCAGCAAACAGCATTCACCGCAGCAGAAGGAGGAGCAAGAGCAGCAGCAGCAGCAGCAGCCGACAGAAGCAGCAGCAGTAGGCGAGGCGACTCCCTTGACGAAGGGCGATCAAGGCGATGGTCAGGGGGAAATGGACAATGTGGGGGCGATGCTCCAAGTCACGTATGTGAGACATTCACCGTGCCGGTTAACCAGCAGAACTGGGCGTGGCGTGTCTATGTCTGTGTGTAGGCTGGGGCGTCAGTTGCGGCGTCACAGGACGGAGCTTGCCATCGCTGTCGGATGTGCCGCTGCGAATGTCAGTCAGGAAAACGCGGACAGGGGGTCCCCTTCGCACAGATGGCAGGAATGCTGTTTGTTTGTTTGTGTGGTCTCAGAATATGACTGGGGCGCCCGCGGTGCTGCCGTACTCGACCGACGTATTGATGCTGGCAGGCGTGTCGGCGAGGAGCAGCTACATCGCAGGTACGATTCGGCTGCATCTATCTGCCTCCAATTGCTGAGCTCCCTTGTGGAGATTTGTGGGTGTGCCCGTGCTGATCTATGTATGTCGCAGGTGTGGGCATTGGACTTGTCAAGGTGGGCCTGCCTGCCTGCCTTCTCTTGTGGATGTATGCCTGGATTAGTGCAGACAATCGGCGTGTTTGTCACCTTTCTCACCGTCGACCAATTGGGCAGGAAGACCCTCCTCATCGCAGGCACAGCAGGTACATAGATGTGCAAGGGGACATAGGGAGGGAGGGAGGGAGGGGCCCCCGTACTATCCTTGTGCTCGTTTCTCCTCAGGCATGCTAATGTGCCACCTGCTGTTTGCGTCGGCCTTCGCCATGGCGGGCGCGTGGTCTAGTGCTGCAGCAGTGTCGGTCGTGGCCATGCTCCTATACATGTTCTTCTGGAACCTATGCTGGTGGGTTGGTGGGTGGGCGGGTGGTGAGACACGCAGGAAGCAGACATGGACAGATGGATGGATGGATGTGTCTATCCCTTGGCTGGGCTGCTGTTTGCTGTCAGGGCGGGTTTGATGTACGTCGTGGCGTCGGAGGTGCTGCCATCCCACTTGAGGGGGTTTGGGATGGGCATCGTGGTGGTTGCCTTCTGGGCTCTGGCATTCTGCACAGGGGCGACATTCGAGACACTGTTCAACACCCTCTCCATCGCAGGTACCTATTGACTTGCCAGGGAGGCAGGGAGGCAGGGAGGGAGGAAGGGATGGCTCAGAACAGCTGCCCAGCCAAACAACTCATCATCAACGAGCCTGCTGTCCCATTCATTCACTGCAGGCACGTTCTTGCTGTTCGGTGGTTTCACCTTCCTGGTGCTGCTCTTCACCATCGTCAGTGTGCCCGAGACATCCGGCAAGTCGCTCGAGCAGATCGCAGCGGGCTTCCACAAATCGCGACAAGACAAGAAGAGGGCAGCGCCGCCGACCAGACAGACGGGAGGAAATGAGTGCTCGGCAGTAGCAGCAGCAGGAGTTGCCGAGCCAACCCGTGTTGTCCAGAGAGGCGTCTCCGCCGAAGTGCGATGATGCATGTGGGGTGTGTGCGATCTCCGGACTTGTGTGCTTCTCTTCTTGCTGGGAGGAAAAGCGTTCATCTGTTCGATGGAAGGTCTCTTTTGCCACCACACAGACAGACCGACAGACCCACAGACCCAACCGCCCCCATAGATGCAACGTTCGTGCACGCACACATGGACGGGACGTCTGTACACACACAGACACAGACACAGACAGGACATAACACATCTCATCGCGCCAATCGGACCATCCATTTCATGCATCCATGCAGCCTTTGCCGCAATCCCTGCCTTACATTGTTACATCAATGACACATGCCTAGGCCTTACCGTCTCTCGGTCTGTCTGTCTGTCGGTCTGTCGATCTACAATACTCACTCGAAGGGATGAAGGAATCTTCCTTCAGAGAAAAGGACCGAGGAAAGGGGAAAACGATGAAAAAGACCATGTACGAATCATAGCATGCACCCACCCATCCACGCCGTGCACACAGTGAGGCGGGCGAGAAACAGTTCTTTTGGGGAAAATGGGTTAAGAAAGTCGCTTCCCTCCGCCCACCACACCACCCACGCCCGTCACACCATGTGCAGCAGCCTGTCAGCTCGCAGCAACAGCCGTCCATCAACAATGAAGACCAATCAATCTTCCTCTCACAAACAACAGTAGGGAGCAAAAACAACCACACACCACAGAACACGCCCATCCATAACACAGCGGGCGACAAAACGCCCACCGACAAAACCACTTCCTCCCCCCGCCCCCTACCTCCCTACCCACCGCCTCCCAGCGTGCTCTCGCTGTCCGAGCGCACCACAGATGGAGACGACATTACCCCACCGCCTATATTGATCAGCGTCACAGGGGGGAAGGCACCCGGTCGCCTCGCCACGGTTCCCGGGGGCCGTATGAGCTTGCTCAGGTCCAGTGGCGGCACAGCAGGGGCCGATCGACGCACAGACGGGTGTGGCGACGCACAAGGCGACAGCACCGACGTCGGCGCGTCAGAGGGGGGGCTCAGCTCGGGTGACGACCGCCGAATGGTGCGCGGCCGCTGCATCGGGGTGCTGTCGCTGGAGCGCCGATCGCCCTCTTCTTCGTCCGCACAGGATGTCGGCTGCATCTTGCTGCTGGAGCCGCCCGTGGTGCTGGGGTAGGCCTCAGTGAAGCCCGGCCTTGCCCCGTCCATGAGGGCGACGAACGACATGGGGGCGGGAAAGTGGGCAACTGGTGCTGGTGGGGCTGAAGGAGGACAGTCAGGAGGCCGCGACCGAATCGACTGGAACCATGGGTCGATCGGCAGTGTGGGAGAGCAGGGCGGAGACAGAATGTCGATCTGATACGCAAAGTCAGCGACAGCAGCAGCCGCAGCAGCAGCGGCAGGGTCGCTTCTGCTCGAGATGGCCTCCATCTGCACGTCAAGGTCCTGCCGAAACCGCGTCACGGGAACAGACGTCGTGCCCCCCAGATCCACCTCCAGCTGGCTGGTGCTGCGGTTCATCGGCGTCGCCTCGTCCGCACCGCCACCCTGCGCACCGTCCTCGGGGCTCGTTGCGCCGCCTTGGGCCTCTTCCCCCTCTCCCCCTCCCTGTCCCGTCTCATGGGCATCATCATCAGCTCGTTGGTCTGGCTGTTGTTGGTGTTGCTGTTCATGCTGTGCGAGCATGTCGTCATTGAGCTGGTTGTGCGCGAGGGGGGTGCAGCTGGAGGGCGCCGGCGGTTCCACATAAGGCTCGTCGTTGTCGAAGGCTTTGCACCTCAGCATCAGTCTCCGCTGCGTGAGCTTCCGCCAGATCTCCCACGTAGTGACGACCGTCCCCGTCACCGCCAGCCCGGTCAGGGCGGTCACTGACGTGACGAAGAGACCGGGACACATCAAATGAGGGTGAGAAGCGATCGCATGGCATGGATTGGGTATGATGATGGATTTGCGTACGTGTGTATCTGAGTGCCAGTGGTGCGAGCAGGAAGACATGGCAGAGGGCGGCGAAGGGGCTAAGTGCCGCCACGGCCACCGGCAACACACGATCGTCATGGCTGGCTGTGTCCTGCAGCAGGTCGGAGAAGAGAGGACACTCAGCCCAGCCAAGAGGGGAGTGAATGGTTCCCGACCCCCTCCCTCCCTCCCTCCCTCCCTCACCTCTGCATCAGCGTACAGGAATCGAATGCGCACCATGCGCATCAGCTTGTGGGTTATCAGGAACAGAGCAGCTGCATACAATACAATACATGACACCCACATGACATCGATCGCATATGTGTCAGTCAAGTCCACACCCGTTGCCGCATCGCCTCACTCGACGTACCGACAAAGGCGTTCCAAGGGTTCAGTGGGGCGAAGATGCACATGTGGGCGAACATGATGGTGTTGAGGGCGAACAGCTCGCGAGACCCGTAGATGCGCTCGGGCAGACACCACCTCTTGAAGGCCTGTGCGTTCTTGCCCCGAATCGTCTTCCTCATCACATCAGCCGCTATCCGCAGCACGTGGGTCGACGTCCGCGTCAAGCCGAGGAAGGCCAGCGAGTCGGTAGCCACGATGCGCATCATGTCCACATAAGGCCGGGCATCCACCAGCCCCTCCCCCTCCCCACCTTCGCCCTCGCCATTGACGCCAAACAGCACGCCATAGTCCCGCCGCTGCCACGCCATCAGGCCGGGGTAGCTCGCAAGCGGTATCAGCATTACGATGAATGCGCTGTTGGGTATAATGCACAGCACTTGGAAAAGGTAGCAGAGCGTCTCGGTCTCCACTGGGTCGACGGCCACAGACACAGGGGCGCTGGGGGGCTCATCGGGTGCGCTATCGGGGCTCGTTGATGCCGGGTCGGTGGAATGGAGGGAGCTCTGGGGCGAGGCTGACTCGTACCTCTTGACGATGCGGCTGGGGATGAGGTCCACCAGCACCCCCGACAAATGCATCATGACCACATTCGTCACCCAGGTCAGCCAGCACAGCTCAAATCGGCTCATGCGGAAAGGGTCGACATAGCCGGAGAGGTACTCAATCGTCACTGTGAAGCCGAGAATAGGGATCGCCGCAGAGAGGTAGAGCACCCGTGCCCGCGTTGGCCATGGGATCATGGTGGGGACGCCATCACGGTGGGGACGGGGCACCTCGGCTGTGCGGGCAGACAACGCACGCAGCCGCAGCGGACTCGACTCCACTTTCATCTGACAGGCGCACCGCACCATAACACGCACATTGCATTGGTCTCTCTCTCTATCTGTTTGTTCGTGAGCGTTTCTTCTTCCTTGGTTACCCAAAGGATCCATGCGACAAGTAGGGGCGAGAGGATGCACAGCCCCGTGTAGACGGGCAGCAGCATGCTGCGGGTGATGTCCTTGTCGAACATCTCCAGGTAGAACACGGGCCAGTAAATCATGTCCGCCTCCATTGCCAGCAAGAAGCCAATGGCCATGATGAGAAGGGAGAACGTTATCAACACATCCTCTGCTCACACACGCACACACACACACACACATTGTCTGACTGTCATTGCTGAGTGTGTGTTGTGTTGTGTACGGGCACGATTGTTGTGAAATTATTACCAAAGAAGGCGTAGAAGCGGATCTCGTGGATGCGGCTGACTTGGGGAGCGGTGCAGATCCGTTGAATGGCCGCCCTCATTGGTGGTGTTGCGTCGCTGAGCCCCTGTCCCTCTCAGCTGCGATGTGCCAGATGCAGCAAGGCAAGAAGCGACGGCACCGCAGTACCGCGCGGATTGTGTTTGTATGTGCTGGTCAGGCGTTTGGCAAGTGCTCCAAGTGCGGCATCCTGAGTTATGGTCGCCGCGATGGTCAGTCAGAAGAACCGCTGGTCGGGTCGCGTGGGGTCAAGCAGCGATGGGGCGATACCTTCTTGACAAACGAGGCTTCAAGGGGGGATCATTTCAGAGCGGGAGGGTTCTGATTTTGCGAGCTTGGCATCGGAAGGACCAAACAGAGAGCCTCGCAGGCGCGTCACTCTCTCACTGCAACAGCCTTTTTCTGCCCCGTTTCGTCCTCGGCGGCTCTTTTTCCTCCGCTGGTCATCGCGTCTGGTCCCTCCCTCCCTCCCACGCCCTCTGTCAAAGACCGGCTGGTTAGCGTGAGAGGGTTTTGTGGATGCCCGTCGGCCTGCGTTAGTGAGTCCTTGGCGCGTTAACATGCGGAGTGAGGGAGGCGATAAGAACTTCAAAGAGGGGGAGGTCCTCGACTTTCAGGTGCGGAAGGGCATGACACACACACGACACAGCACCCACAGCACACAGAGAGGGCGACAGCAGCGAGGGGAAGGCAAGGCGATTTGTCGCTTCGAGACCACACCGACTTGTGTGTGTTGTGTCGTCTCGTCGTCCTGGCGTCGTCCCTCCCTGTTCAATCAGGATGAGCAGAGTGACTGGCGTGTGGGTCACGTTGTGGAGGTGTCTGAGGACAACACTGCAGTCAAGCTGGCCTACGTGGCCGGCAGCGGCGGGGCCAACCGCCGACACGACCGGGACAAGCTGCCCATCCAAAACGAGATTTGGATACCCGTCAACTCAGACAGACTTCTCAAGCCATGTACCCACCGACGCACGAGAAACAAAAGACACACACAATGCCCTAAGGGCCTTGCCTTACCGACACACGCATGGCATGACATGAGTGAGTCTCGTTGGTTGTCCTTCCTGATGCGATGTAGGGGCTCCCGGCATGAGGGCTCGCGTGGGCCACCGTGTCGACTATCGTGACGTCCACCATGGCCAGTGGGTGGAGGCGCGCATCGTCGAGGTCGGCCGCGACGGCCGCGATGAGGAGTCATACAAGGTCAAGTACAAGAGCGTGGGGGGCAGCAAAGTGAGCGACTGGGTGGCCACCAACTCAGACAGGCTCACCGCCGTCGGCACACACACCGGCGTCTCCCAGCCGTCCAGACCGCCCTACCAGTGCCACGGACAGAACCCCGGACAGCCACCGGTAACCCACACCACACCCACACCCACACACGAGACGCGTACCACCAGTGTGTTTGACTGACGTCGGCGTGGCTGTGGTGGTGTTGCCTCGCCTGTAGTGGCTGCAGGCCAAGCGGCCTGCCTCCAGACGATCAGCGGCGGCCAACTGTAAAGAGGGGACAACGGATGAGGGTGCGGCAGGGGGGCAGGGAGGGGGCGGGGGAGGGGGATCGCCCAGCGGCACCCCCAGCCCCGCGCTGTCGTCGCCAGGCCACAGCGTCACCGCCACACCCAGAAATGCACAGCAGGCCATGCAGGCGGCCGCGGGTAGGCTTACACGCAGCTGACAACAACACGTCTCAACCAAGATATGTGGTTTTCTCGTCTGCAGGTGGCGACGTGGCTCCACCTGTCGTTGGCCCCTCTGCTGCCCCAATGGTGCCAGTGCGTCCCGTCCCGCCCGCCAGTGGCAGTCGGTCGCCCACACAGGGGCCTGGGGCGCCCGGCCACGCCATAGCATTTGCTCGATCATCACAGCTCAACCCGTCACAGTCACAGCCGTCCTCACCCCCACCCACCACCACTACTGCAGATGGAGCTGCCGCGGCCACAGCTGCAGCTGCAGCGGGCCTGCAGGCCGGTCCGTCTGGGGACGCCATGGCTGCTGATGTGTCTGTGCCGGCAGTGGGTGGTGGCACGGAGGGCTCCCTCTCACTCTTCTCTGGTGATCTGAGCCGGCCCATCTCCCCGCCAGACGCCAACCCAGGCCCGTCCACCACACACACCCACGAGGACCAGCGCGCCAGCGACGACATGCCACCGCCAGTCAACCAGCCTCCCGTGTCCACGTCATCACTAGCAGCAGCAGCAGCAGCAGCATCGGCGGCCAATCCCTCGACCAACCCCACAGCCCGTCGTGGCGGCTCTACTGCCGGCCCGCGGACGGTGCTGCGTGGGGTGGGTGCTGGTGGCAGGGGTGTGAGCTCGCGCACCAACTCGACGGCGAGCAACCAGAACGCCGCTGTGCCGAGTCCGAGCTCGTGTGCGCTGCGTCAGGGCGGTGGGGGCGGCGGCGGGGGTGGGGCTGGGAGGGGCAACAGTGCTGGTGCCGGGGGTGGGGGCGGCTCCAGACAACAGGTGAGGGTGTGAGAGGGAAAGATCCAATGCAGAGTGGACGCATGTCTCTCTCTCTCCCACTGTGTGTGGATTTGTCAGAGTCTGGGTGACGATCGCGACAGTGGTGCGTCAGGCGTTGGTGGTGTTGGGGCTGGGAGGGGGCAGGGCAGCAGTGCCAATGCTAGCGGGGCGTCGCAGCAGCAGCTGCAGCAGCAGTGGGACGGGCAGCCGAGGATCGATGAGCGCTTCGCCATCCGTGTCATGGGTAAACAACTCAGGCGGAACAAAGTCCATCCGTCAACAAACTCGCCTTCATGCCCTCTCCCGTCGACACACGTGTGTGTGTGTGTGGTTCAGCGAGTGACGGCAATTGTCTGTTTCGTTCGGTGGCAGATCAGATGTACGGCAACCCCGACCTGCACAGGCTTGTCCGCACCAAGTGCATGGAATACATGGTCAGTCGGTCCGGTCCACAACACAACACAACACACAGATACTCCACTCCGAGAGAGCGACTCAGCCAAATGTCTGTCTGTATGCTATGTGTGCAGGAGGCCGAGCGTGAGTATTTCCAGCAGTTTGTGACGGACCGTTTCGAAGAGCACGTCCACCGCATGAAGCAAGACGGAGGTCAGCCAGGGAGCGAGAGCGGGGGAAGGCATTTGTATGTCGTCATGGTCGCGTGTGAGGGTTTGGTGACTGTGGTGTAGAGTGGGGCGATGACGTGGAGATCGAGGCCATGTCGGAGATGTACGACTGCAGAATAGAAATATACGGATACAGCAACGGTACGGTAGCCACCTTGATTGACACCTGGACAAGCTACATACACGTGCATCTATGTGCCTGCCCCCTCCCGCTGTCCTTTCATTCAGAGGCGCTTCGCACGTTCCACGAGACGTGCAACGCCTGCAATCCCCACCCGATGCGGCTCTCATACCGCGGCGGCTCTCACTACAACTCGGTCAGTCAACCAACCTTACCACAAACCACCCATCTATCCAACGCACTCACGGGCCGACGCGCCTCTGCCGTCACCCCGTATGTGTGCCTGCATCAGATTGTGTTGCGTCACGGCCAGCGCCCCCTCACCACGGCTGCACCAGGCGTAAGACACACCGACTAGTGCGTTGATGGCATCTCGTCCCATGGTTGGTCGGTTGTTTCGTTGGTTGGTTGTTTCAGTGTTTGGAGAACCGTGCCATCAGCCGCTCGCGAAACAGACGCAGACAGGTGAGAAACCAAAGGGGAGTTGCAGTCGAACTTTTCACCGGTCTGTTTGTCTGTCTGTGTGTGTCAGCGTGACCTGCACGCCCCGGTGCAGGGGGACGACACGCAGCTGGACGAGGTCATTCAGAGATCAAGACGCGAATTCGAGCACAGAAGTACGTGAGCAACAAAGATGACGACACCCTCAGACTGTCAGACAGGGGCACATGAATGTATTGATGTGTGTGTTTTTCTGTGTGTTTGTGTGTCGCGAGGACAGGTGAGGCTGAGATGGAGAGGGCGCTGCGTGCGTCCCGCGAGGAGTACCATCGCAAAGAGGGCAACGAAATACAACAGGTGTGTCACCTACAACCGCATCTCACCGAGGCAGAAGTCATGTTTCCATCTCATGTGCATCTGTGTGCGTGCAGATGGACAATGAGATCTTCGAGACGGTGCTCAACCAATCCTCCCTGGAAGAGGTACGCCCGCGCACACGACAGACCGACAAGCACCTGGCGTCACCTCACCTCTGTCTACCTGTCTGCTTGCATGTCAGGATGAGCGGGCCCTGTTGGAGGCCGCCCTCCGCGAGAGCCTCGGCCAGCCAGCTGTCGCATCATCGTCTTCCAGCGCTGCCGCCATGCAGCCACAACCACAGCCACAGCCACCACCACCAGTCCCAGCACCAGCACCAGTCCCAGCAGCAGCTGCTGCTGCGGCAGCTGCTTCCAGTGCCGGCCCGTCACATATGGATGTCGACACTCGGCCCCCTCCACCACCCACACAGCAGCCACAGTCCACAAGCAACGTGTTCGTCTTCCCCTCCAACTTAGGTGGTGGCCCGGCTCCCTTTGACGTGGAGGGCGAGGCGGCCGCCATCGCGACGGCGTTGGCCACTGCCGTGGCGGCGACGACGCCCAACCTCGGGGGCCAGGGGGACGCCGTCATGCAGCCGAGCGGTCAGGGTGCCGGTGCCGGTGGTGGAGGGGAGGGTGGCGAGTATGCGGACTCGGTGTTGGCGGTCATGTCGCTGGGATTCCCTCTCGAGCACTGCATGCAGGTGGGTGGGTCGGTGGGTGGATGAATGGTGTATGAATGGTGGATGCACCGGCCGTCCATGTGTGTCGTGCAGGCGTACCGGTTGTTTGGCGACAACGAGGAGGACATTCTTGCCTACTGCTGCCAGAAGCTTCAGCAAAACTGACTCACTGACTGACTGACTGACTGACTCTCGTAGCCGTAGCAGAGACCTTTTTTCCGCCGTGAGCTGAATGGAAGCTGCTGTTGGTCGAGCTTGGTCGGTCGGTCGGTTGGCTTGTCGATGTACCTTACCTTACCTTGTCTTGCCCTCCCTCCCTCCCTCCCTCCTGATTGATTGATTGTTTGTTTGCCTGGCCCGGCCTGCCTGGCGCTGGTCAGTTATAGCCAAGCATCCAAAGGGATGTGGCGCTTTGGTGCGTTGGGATGTACGGTGTCGGATGGACGCCGACAGAGACATACACACACAGATGAAGGGATCGATGGCGTACTCATGCGTTCTTTCGACGCTCATAGCATTCCTCTCGTGTGAGCGCAGTGCAACTTCGCTCACACACGGGAAAAATGCTATGAGCGTCGAAAGAATCGTGACGATTGATGCTATGACCGTCATGACTATTAAAGCTCACACACGCTGTCATGTGTCATCCGCCTCATCCACTGCCGGCGTCCGGCCAATTGTTGGTTTCGTCAAGTATCGGATGGAGGAATGGCGAGGTCGTGCGTTTTGACGCGACTCCAGCACCACAACTCGTCGTTCATCTTGAGCTCGATCCGAATGTGCCTGGACACCCAAGCTTGCTAATTTTAAGTGGGATAGTCGTGCGGTATCTTATGGACGATGTGCAGGGGGGAAACCTGCACACGTGCGAATGGATGAACAAAGACATGTGCACCGTGTGTCGGTTTGCCGCTTTGCTCATGTTGGGAAGTAGCTGCAGCACGTTGGCGAATACGAACAGCGACACGACTTCCTGGCCTCGGCCTGTCGTCTGTGTTTGGTGGCGGTGGAGCCGCTGCACCGCCAGTGGGCATTGCACCCGAAGAGGAAGTCGCACCTGAAGGTCAGTCACACACAAACAGAAACAACACACCCCTAGCTGTCTCCCGTGCATCTGTGGCTGCATCTGTGTGTGTGTCCCTGTGTGTGTGTGTCAGAGGAGGCTGGTCCACTGACGTCTCTCGACTCGCTCATCGACGACCTGCACAAGGAAAGTGTGCGGCTCGATCAGGAGATAGCGGGTTTGAAGGCCCAGGGCGCGACGCTGCCCGAGGAGCGAGCACTGAAGACGCCCCTGCCTGACGTCAAATCCACACTCGAAGCAGACAAGAGAGCCCCGCCCGCTGTCATCGTCGTCGGTCCGTCCACTCACACACAGCCAGCCATACACAGACAGACAGACAGACAGATGAGAGACACAACCTCCCTCCCCGATCCACTCATGCATCAGAGCCCGAGGGTCCCTCAGCAGAGGAGCGGCTGGCAGCCCTCAAGAAGCGAGACTGCGAATACGAACGAGACCTCATCAAACTGCAGCAGGAAGGTCAGACAGGCAGAGAGACACGCAAAGGAGACACACACTCGTGCCGATGCATATGTGTGCGTGTCTTCGTGTGTGTGTTCAGAGGAGATGTTGCATCCGTCGGCAGCACACACACACACACACAGAGGAGGGAGGGACACCCCCCCATGTCTGTCTGTCTGTCTGTCTGTCTGTCTGTGTCTCTCATCAGAGGCAGCACGCCAGCGACCAGCGAGAGCACCAGCGATCTGATGAGAGACGAGGAAAGAGTCCTGGACGCGATGATTTTGGTCGTCGGCCGGAACCTCAAGAGGCTCTTCGACGAGAGAGACAGACGCCTGCATGCCTCCCCGACAGCAGCAGCCCGTCTGGCCCGGGCGCCGTGCGTCGGGTAAGTCACAAGGACAGCTGAGAGGGGAGGAGGGACGGCTGTGTGTGTATGTCTATCTCCATACATTTGTGTGCAGTGGTGGTGCTCTGTCTCGTTTGGGCGGCGCGTCGAGTCTCTCGGCTATCGACGACGACATCACACGGCTGCAGACACAACTGGCAGACCTGCAAAGGGTGAGTTCGTGGACACGGTGACCACACACACAACCTGCTACCCATTCGCTGTCTGTGTGTCTCTGTCTATGTGTCTGAGTCAGCGACGAGCGGCTCTCGGCTGAGTCATGTTGGAAGAGACACCGACAGACACAGACACAGACACAGACGTGTTGATGGACAGACGCGCGATGCATTTCAACTGAAGTGATATGTGAACGCTTACCAACTGCCCTTTTGATAGACACACGTTTTTTCTTCGACATGCAGATCGATCACAAATAAGTCCGCGATGGAGACAGATAGCAAAACGGATCCTACATCCCCTGCCCCGTCGATCTACCCCCTTTCCTCCTCTCCCATGTGCGTCTCGCCGTCATGCTTTGGTGCTGCTTTTTTGGCAGCCATCTTAGGTTCTGACTGCAATTGTTATCCCTCCGCCCGTCAATGTGGTCCACTTCTAGCTCATCCTCTGTGCACCCCTTCTCCAGCCATTTGGCCTTCTCGTCTGCAAGCCACACTTCTGCCACCAGCCGATGCACGAGGAAATTGCGCCCCCTCAACGTGACACGACGATAGCCTGTGGACAGGTACGTGCCCTCCGTCACGTGCCCATTCACATGACGAACGCGGCCTGCACGTCACAACCAAGCCTGCCTGTCTGCCTGTCTGGATGGTCTTGATGTCGACTTGCCTTGATTGGAGACTTTGGGGAGGCGCGACGGCCTCTGAGAGGGTGGGAGGCTGTGGTATGCCTCTTTGACAAAGCTGATGGTCCTGAAGCGCTCGCCGTCCCGATTGCGATGGGCCGCATACGTCAATGTGTAGTCTCTGAGGAAGGAAGGGCGGTAGCGGCCAATCAAGGTCTTGAACATGGTAAGGCTGTGGACTTGGAAGTGTCGCGCGGCGATGGCCGCCTGCTGGAAGGATGTGATCCTCCCTGTGTGGCGACACCTAGCGACGACAGGCCTTGACGAGGCAAAGAGGGGCTTGGGACGAGCTATCTCCCTGGCAGTCTTCTCGCGATGCTGCTTCGTATCGAGCCTACAGGCAGCCAACAGCAACGAACAGCAACAACAATCCACGTGAAATCCGATGCATCTGTCTTGCGATCACCACTGCAAGTTGTCGACGGCGTTGTTCTTTTTGTTGCCGTCGATGTGATCCACCTGCAGTGCGTGTGCGGACTCCGTGCGACGCTGCAGATCTTCCTTCTGCTGGGCAAGGAAGGTTTCCGCAACGAGCCGATGCACGAGGTAACTTTTGGCGTTGATCTTGGTGCATAGATATCCGCTGCCGTTGGTCCATCCTGACGTCAGAGGACCATTATGGTGCTTGACGCGACCGTGTGTGGAAACCTGGGCGCCCCTCTTGCAGATGCCATCGAATGGTGGAACGGGAAGGAAGTGCTCGGCACGTCTTGACGTGAATGCTCTTGCCTGACGGATGGGAAGAAAGAGCGACAGCTGGCGCATCACGAAAAACTAGGGGCCGTTTTGTGTAAATGCGGATGCGAATTTACGCGCTTCGCAGAGGGTGGATTAGCCTATGGGCAATGACGTGACGGTGCCCAGCAGCCGACAGGCCCTGCCGCCGGCCAGGGAGAACGAGGCCATCGATTTCATCCACAGCCTGGGGCGGGATGCCATCCACACACTCGAGGATATCGGCATACTCAGATGCACGGCCGCCTTCCTATCGCAGATAGACTTCTCGGCTGCCGTCCTCCGCAATCGGCTGGGGCGCTGCCTGGCGGCCAAACAGCTCCACGGCATCATCGCATTCGATTCGCAGCTGGAGACCAAGCTCGTGTTGAAGGCCATTTGGCTGATGGACACGCAGCAGTGGACCGAGGTGGCCAATGCGCTGCGCTTCGCGGGGCAGAGGGGCCTCTGTCAGCTGCCGATCACACTGGCTGTGGCCGACATGCAGCGTCACGATAGCAAACAGGTGGGCAGATGAGCGTGGGGCGGGGTAGGTGGCACTCAGCTGTCTGTCTGTCTGTCTGTCTGTGTAGGCGTATTTGGCCGATGCGGGTGTGATTGCGTTGTGGAAGATGGTCGGCAGACACGTCAACTTCGGCGGCCACTACGGCCGTTTTGAGCTGTTCGACCAGCCGGGCGGCGGTGTGCGTGCCATCAAGGACGAGCCGGGCTTCGAGCTGGACATCAACCCCCCCCTCCCCCCCGCCCACCCGTACCACACACACACCATCAACGGCAACCCGCCCGTCACATGCCGAATCCGCGAGCAGGGGGGCAGCTGGACGGCCGGTGCTGAGGTGATCACTGATGCCTCGGCGTCGGCCTTCGTCATGAGGGTGATCCTGCCCCCTCCAGTGGCGAATTGGGGCGTCACTCCATGGGTTTACGTGGACCGGTACGCAGGAAACACCACACTCAGACAGACACACATCGATCCATCCATCAGGGCCTCTTCCTCTGTTATGTGTTGGTCTCCTCAGTCATGCTCACGACGGTGTGCTGGACGGCCTCCTCAACCACTCGCCCCACCAGCCCCCTAACGGATGCACCGCCGTCGTGGCGAGCAGGGTGGACAGTAGCCATCCCCCTCTCGAGTATCGGACTCTGCTGCTGACGCCGTTCGACAGACCATTCGTCGCATGGATCGATCTGTGTATCTTCCCCAACAACACGCAGAACAAGACGAACATAGGTGAGGGAACAAGATAGCAGATTATATGCTGAGTGAGCCATCCTTTGACGTGTTGTTCTGCTGAATGCAGTGACTGTTTCTGTCGTCACCAACGAGCCGCCAGTAGGTGATGCATCGGCTGCCTTCAAGGACCGCCGGCCCGCCACCGCCTCTCTGGTGGGCGGCCCGCTGGGCAGCACCATCGCAGACATGGTGGTCAACCAGCAAGAGAAAGTCGCTGATGAGGGTGCGTGTGCAGCCAGCCGCCTCCACCTCAGTGTGTCGGTCGGATGAATCGGTGTGTGTTTTGTGTGTACAGATATGGATGGTGACTCGGAGGAGGACGATGGCGATAGTGGTGAGGGTAAGTGGTCTGTGTGGTGTGTCCAGCCCGCCTTGCTAGGTGTCTTACTCATATGTATGTGTGTGTGTGTGTGTGTGTGCAGACATTGATGGCGACTCGGAGCAGGACGAGTTGAACGAGATCGACGGAGAGGGCGAGGGAGCGCCGGCCATCGGCACCACAGACGAGGCCAAACAGCGACTTGACGAGTGGGTGACTAGGACCAGAGAGCAAACACTCACACCCATCTATTGTGTGTTGGTGTGATGGCAACAGGGCTGAGGCATGCAAGCACCAGGGCAACATATCCTTCAAGTCGCGGGAGTGTCTGGACGCCCTGCAACAGTACACGAAGGCAGCCCGCCTCCTCGCCTTTATGGCGCCCAGCCCCGCCATAGAGGAGGAGAGGAACCGCCTGGCTACCAAGTGCAAACTCAATGAGGTATCCCCGTAGCAGGCACACGAACGCCCAATACGCCACACCATGTGTGTGTCTGTTGTGTCGATTTCTTGCAGCGGCGTGTTATTTGGAGTTGAAGGACTACGCCATGACGATCCGCCGGTGCACGGAGGTGCTGGCCGTGGACCCCCACCTGGTCAAGGCCCTCTACCGCCGTGCGCGTGCCCATCTGGAGTGCAAGGGCTTCGGTGAGGCCAAGAGGGACGTCATCATGGCACTAGACATCGCACCCAACGACACAGAACTCAGGTGGGTGCCTCAGGGAAGGCAGACATTGAGGGCACGAAGGGAGCCAAGGCGAACGCGATTTCATGGTCTGTCTCTCTGCTTGTATTGTTTGATGCAGTAAGTTGCTGCGTGAGGTCAAGAAGATCCAGGCGGACGAGGAGGCCAAGGAGAGACGGAAACTCAAGTGTGTTACCAAGCCACATATTCATCACACCGCTCTTGTCCATTTCGCTCTCTCTCCCCATTGATGCAGGGCGTTCTTCGAGGCTGACGCCAAGCGATCGGCCCACTCAGAAGCTGCCGCCGCCCCACCGCGCCCCAGTGTGCAGCATGATGACGACGACGATGGCGAGCCAATGGTGGAGTTCACCAACACAGGCAAGAGGGGGGCGGGTGAGCGGGGTGTGTCTTGTGTCCAGCCGGATGTGTGTGTGCCTTTTCTGTGTGTGTGTGTGTGTGTGTGTGCAGATGTGGATGGCGAGTTGGGGAACGAGTGGGACGATAGCCCGCCAGTAGCAGCAGCAGCAGCAGCAGCAGCGGATGACGGACGAAGGCGAGACAGCGGAGGGGTCAAGTTAGACCAGCTGCTTCCATTCATTGTGCGGGTCATCGGTCGATGGATGGATGGCTGTGTGCATTCCACCCCCCATATGTGCCAGGTGGGGGTGGAGGAGGACGGCCACGACGAAGTGGCGGAGGTAGATAGCGCAGCGCTGCCACAGTGCATCTGTGAGACACACAGACGTAGCCCTATCGACCGAACTCATCGGTCCATACACACATGTGCACGATGGACAGCAGTGCTTGCGTGGGCTGTATATGTGGCTCGTGTGCGTGCGTGTCGTCGCTTTACCCACCCCCTACACCACCACGCCGCCCCACACACGGCCCTCACGAATGCATTTATGCCCAACAAGCGCCTCAACTAGGGAAAAGAGCAACACATCTCCCACGAATGCTTGCGCATCTGATCCGTCTCGGTCTTGACACATGAGATATGATGGCATTGCGAGTGAATGCAAGCGCTGCGTGACACACCGCTCGCCGTTTTCGCTCGTGCTGCGCCGGCTGTGTATGTGTGTGGTGTGTGCATTGTGGAGGTTTGCGAGGGTGTCTATGGCGGCAATTTGCTATCTGTCTCCATCGCGGACTTATTTGTGATCGAGTGTGTGCTTCCATCCATTTGTGCATATGTGTGGTGGAGCACACAAGATCGAATAAATGAGTAAATGAGTCCACCCTCCCTCCCTCCCAGCCACACCCGACCAAAAAGACACGCGCAGACATATGAACCCTCAGCGTGTGAGAGATTCTGGGGGTGTGATCGAGCTGCATGTCGAAGAGAAACGTCGACAGAAAGAACGTGGATCTATCCATCTATCTATCTGTCTATCTGTCTATCTATCTGTCTATAACACAAAAGGGCAAGTGGTAAGCGTTCACATATCACTTCAGTTGAAATGCATCGCGCGTCTGTCCATCAACACGTCTGTGTCTGTGTCTGTGTCTGTGTCTGTCGGTGTCTCTTCCAACATGACTCAGCCGAGAGCCGCTCGTCGCTGACTCAGACACATAGACAGAGACACACAGACAGCGAATGGGTAGCAGGTTGTGTGTGTGGTCACCGTGTCCACGAACTCACCCTTTGCAGGTCTGCCAGTTGTGTCTGCAGCCGTGTGATGTCGTCTTCGATAGCCGAGAGACTCGACGCGCCGCCCAAACGAGACAGAGCACCACCACTGCACACAAATGTATGGAGATAGACATAGAGAGAGACTCGACGCGCCGCCCAAACGAGACAGAGCACCACCACTGCACACAAATGTATGGAGATAGACATACACACACAGCCGTCCCTCCTCCCCTCTCAGCTGTCCTTGTGACTTACCCGACGCACGGCGCCCGGGCCAGACGGGCTGCTGCTGTCGGGGAGGCATGCAGGCGTCTGTCTCTCTCGTCGAAGAGCCTCTTGAGGTTCCGGCCGACGACCAAAATCATCGCGTCCAGGACTCTTTCCTCGTCTCTCATCAGATCGCTGGTGCTCTCGCTGGTCGCTGGCGTGCTGCCTCTGATGAGAGACACAGACAGACAGACAGACAGACAGACAGACATGGGGGGGTGTCCCTCCCTCCTCTGTGTGTGTGTGTGTGTGCTGCCGACGGATGCAACATCTCCTCTAAACACACACACACAGAGACACGCACACATATGCATCGGCACGAGTGTGTGTCTCCTTTGCGTGTCTCTCTGCCTGTCTGACCTTCCTGCTGCAGTTTGATGAGGTCTCGTTCGTATTCGCAGTCTCGCTTCTTGAGGGCTGCCAGCCGCTCCTCTGCTGAGGGACCCTCGGGCTCTGATGCATGAGTGGATCGGGGAGGGAGGTTGTGTCTCTCATCTGTCTGTCTGTCTGTGTATGGCTGGCTGTGTGTGAGTGGACGGACCGACGACGATGACAGCGGGCGGGGCTCTCTTGTCTGCTTCGAGTGTGGATTTGACGTCAGGCAGGGGCGTCTTCAGTGCTCGCTCCTCGGGCAGCGTCGCGCCCTGGACCTTCAAACCCGCTATCTCCTGATCGAGCCGCACACTTTCCTTGTGCAGGTCGTCGATGAGCGAGTCGAGAGACGTCAGTGGACCAGCCTCCTCTGACACACACACACACACACACACAGAGACAGATGCAGCCACAGATGCACGGGAGACAGCTAGGAGTGTGTTGGTTCTGTTTGTGTGTGACTGACCTTCAGGTGCGACTTCCTCCTCTGGTGCAATGCCCGCCGGCGGTGCAGCGGCTCCACCGCCACCAAACACAGACGACAGGCCGAGGCCGGGCAGCAGGCGAGAGCGAGCAGACGAGAGCGGCACGACAGCGAGAGCCAAGAGCAGCAGAAGGTACTTGCAGCCCATCATCGTTGCTTGTGATCGATTCGGCGTCGTTTGCAGTCAGTCGAGCGGAAATGACAAGCAAAGCAGTGCCGATTGATTGATTCACATATGTATGTGTCAGTCAATCATACAGACACAGCAACGCATACACACACAGACACACGTACACGGCGGGCACACACTGTACACACTGGCACTGGCACACTTCACTGTTCTGCGCGTGATTTATCCATCACACGACCTGCACACAGAGATCCAACAACGACTCGTGAAAGACAACTTAAGTAAGTCGGCCAGAACCAGATTCTGCTTCATTCACCATCTGTTTGCTGGAGGAGGATACGTCCTCCTGCTTGACCTGCTCTTTGACATTGAATGCACTGCCCTTGGCTGCAGGAGGGGCATTCTTGGATGAGTTGAGGACAGCAAGGAAGGCCTTTTTCCCTCGCTCATCCGCCTCAACTGCCCATACATAGCGCGCACACACAAATGTGTGTGTGTGTCGGCAAATGTGATCCCACGTCTTCCTAACCTCACCGTTGCTCTTCTTGGCCAGCCTTCGCGCCTTGTGCTGCTGGTGTCTTTTCGCTTTCTCCTTCAGCTCCTCTCTCTTGTGCTCTGCATCGATGCGCGGCTGTCTTTGGCGGTAGTCCATAACGGCATTGAACAACTTCACCACTGCACACACACACACACACACACACACGCATAGACAGACGACATCAGCAAACATGCGGGTGTGTTCTCTCTCACGGCTGTACTCACCTCCTCTAGTCGCTATTTTCTTGAGCTGTCGCTCAAAGTCCTTTTGCAGGACATCCACCGGCTGGTGGGCGGCCTCCCGAAGCTTCTTCTTCTCGTGCGCTAGCCGCCGCCGCAGCTTCTCCTCTTGACGCCTCTCCTGAACACACACACATGCACCACACACGCACCACAGCCGTCAGTGGTACGCCTAAGCTGTAGGTGTCATGGAATCGCTACGTACGTCAACGGCTTGCAGGAGGTCTCTCCTTTCAGAGAGGACAGGGGCCTACACCACGCCAACGAGAATGTGGGGTGCTCAGTGAATCGAGGGCCTGCCTGTGGTTTGCCCTTGATACCTCAGCCATGAGTCCCTTGCCCTTGACGGGCCTCGACAGTATCTCAGAAATGGCTGGGTGAGCAACACCAGGTACTAAGAGAAGCCACATTCCTGTTTGTGCTTACACGAAGCAATCTTGTCAAGCTCCGCCGATGGCTCGGTCTTGACGGGCACGATGGCTCCAGACTCGGCCACGGCGCTCCCAATCTTGGCTGCAGACGTTTAGACGACACACACAATGGATGGATCAGACAGCGCCTTCATCCCGGGACGAGCGTACCTGCCTCCTCGGCCCTGACATATTGATCCATGTCAGCGTCACGCGCTTCCTACAGCCACACACGCAGCAGATGAGGCATCCATCCATACCATCCCATCTTTGTCATGAGAGTCGTGGCCCACCTGCTCCTCGTCGATCTCTTCGTCTTGGAGTTCATCCTCACTGTCCTCGTCCTCCTCGCCTTGGTCATCGTCCATCAGGCCATCCTCTTCCTCATCTCCGTCGCCGTCTGCCACGCCTTCATCCATGATATCTTCTTCATCGAGATCGCTAGCATGATCTTCGTCGATCTCCTCATCCTCCACAAAAGCATCCTCCTGTCGGCCTCGCTTGGACATGGTTCCTGTCTTCGAGCAAACGAGTTCTTCTGCGAGCTAAGCTCACAGACCTCAGGCTCGCAACTGGTTCGGCGGGCCCCGGAGATTGGTAGCGGCCTCTCGGCACTCCCCATAGCCTCGTGATCCTCACCGGAGCGGTTCCTGTGTCATCAGCTTGCTGCGACGATGTCAGCGAACTCTCCTGTTATCCCGTCGACTGAGCCGTCACCAGCTGAGGGTGTTGTCGCTCCCAATGATCCCCTCGTCAAGGAGTGTGAGGCCCTCCTGCAGAAAATCTCGAGCAATATCGGCTTCGCCACGGCCGAGGACCTCCAGAGCCTCAAACAAAAGATGGCGCAACTTGCAGAGGTACATAGAGAGAGGAACCACACGAAAGGAGAAAGCATGGAGGGAATCATTCTGTGTCTGTTTTGCCAGAGATATGGCGAGAAGGGCCTTGACCACCTCCACGCCTATGCGGCGGCCCTCAACTCGATGACGAGCCAGTGGATGTACCTGCACGCCATGCGCGTCAACGAGGGGTTCGGCATCAGCCAGCACGGCCTCGTGCAGGGCGTGGGCCTCATGAATCGCGAGGAGGCGCTCGCCAACAGGGTGGCTGAGACGATGAAGAAGGCCTTCTGGGACAACACACAGTGGTACCTCGACCAGTCACCGCCACAGTATGACATCGTCCTGCAGCACCTCAACGAGCTCAGAAACACCATGGCCAGATACATACCTGGTACTGAGAAGCAAACACCCCCATGAATGACGCAGACAGACCAATCTGTCTGTCTGTCTGTGGCTGTGGCTGGCGCAGAGAAGCGTCGCGAGGCGTTCTTGGAGAGTCTTGACCTGGACCTGGTCAAGAAGCAAGTAGAGACCAAGACATTCGACCCCTCAGCCCTGCAGTCCGTCATCGGGTTCCTCGTCACCTCGCTGCACGACCTCGAGTCGCCATTCAGACACGAGCAGACCGTCAAATGGTTCACCGAGATGCAGCAGAAGCTCGCCGGCCTTGGCGAGCAGGACGCGGCCGCGTTCCTCCAGGGGTTTCATTTGGCCATTATCGAGAGCCTGAAGTACCTGTTTAGTCGGCTGGACATATTGGAGAGCGAGATCCAGCAGTGGCGCATGAGTCAGATCAACGGCATCCAGCGGCAGAAGATGGAGCAGCAGCACTTCGCTAAGATGCTCGACAGAGGTGCGTGAGTGGGTAGGGCGAAGGCACAGCAACATTCACACCGACAGTTGCGTGTGATGTCCATCAGGCGAGATCGGTCTGGCACGCACCAACTCCTTCCTTTTCACTGACGCCCCCGCGTTGACGCTGCCCCGCTCGCCCAGCCCGCCATCCGCGGCCCCTCCCTCACAAGCCGAGATCGCCGCTGCCCTGCCGCCAGTGTACCCCGTGTTTGTACAGAGGATGGCCGAGCTCATAGCCAGCGACAAGCCCCTGCAGATGGGCGACTGCCCGGAGCCCCTGCGGCTGGACTTGTCGCGTCTGCACGGGGTGCAGGACGGCCTGCAGCGTGCGGCTGTGCTGGCGCTGGTGGCCGTGTTGGCGACGCCCCTGTTCCCCAGCCAAGTGGCGGACAAGGGGCTGGTGGAGCAAGTGTACAAGGCCGTCGAAGCGTCGCTGCAGGAGCCACACATATCCATCACGAGTGAGCGAGCGAATCGGAATAAAACATGAGAGAAGGACAGACAAGCAATGGGGATACTCAAATGTGGTCTCTCCGTATGTGTGCAGGTCTCAGTGAGGTGTTGGTGTTGTGCATTGATCGTGTGATCATTGAGAATGCCCGTCAGCAGCAGACGCAGACCGCCATTCCCGAGGACACACAGTCCGCCGCGACGCCAAGCCCTACGCTCCTCGCCGACGAACAGAAAGAGAGCCTTAAGGTAACACCCCTAACACGTCATAAGATGTTTCGCAATCTCATGGTGTTTGCCCTTCTCTGTGTCCGAAGGAGAAGCTGCGCAAGTGTCTGGCGAGCGATAGTGCCGTGCTGCAAGTGCTGCTCAAGCGTGTCTTCGGCGCCTTCCAGACGGCCGTCGAGGGCGCCCTAACCGCGCGCACGACACCCGGCAGCAGACCGCCCAGCCGGCCGGCCAGCCGCCCGCCGAGTAGACCCATGTCTGCACGTGGCGGTTCCCGGCCGGACGAGGAGGCGGCGTTCCCTCTGTCGTCGACAGCGATGGGCGATAGCCCCTGGGAGCTCAAGTTCTCGGTGGATGCGATCAACCGGACGACAGTGCAGCTGTTGAGTGTGCTGGAGGGGCACTGGCAGGTCTACGGACTCGTCTACAAGTGAGAAACGAAAAGGACGACGCCATCGACGTTCACACAGCAGAGGGGCTTGGCTGGATGTGTGTGTCAGGAAGCTGTGGTTTGACCACTACGTCTCGGCCCACACCAGTCCGGCCGAGAGTGCGACCGCCCAGGAGTGACGAAAAGCGCGGCTTGGTAATCAGCTTGTGAGCATATGGATGGGGATGGACGAAATACGAAGGCAGGCAGCGGCATGGTATTGGTATGGCTTACTTTGCTGATCCACTTTTTGGGGTAAATAAAGCATCCCCTCTTTTGCTCTATTGGTGTCGTTGTGTGTGGTTGACGTAAAGGCGAGTGGGTGGGTGATACACACGGGTGTCCTGCAATGGTTTGGGCGCCTGCCGACCTGGTGTGTTTGTGCCTGCCTGCCTGCCTATTGGTATATCTATCAGATTAGTGCATCGATCGGCAATGTTGCTCTTATTTGGGAAAGGGATACTCATGATGTGACTGGGATACGGCTGTTTGTGTGCGCGTACGTCTTGTATCTTCATATCGTGGATGGGTATTGGGTGTATAGATTGCTGCTGTTCGATGAGAGATCTGTAGCTTGGACGGACGGACGGGCTATGAAAACGGGACACTGAGACGATGACAAACAAGCTTGGCCATGCAGCAAATGTATTCGTGCCCGAGCAGCTCGGCGATCGGCAGGGCCCCCAACAGAGGGACCGAACCCCCCGATTCGGAAAAACTGCCACTGCCATCCGCATCCTCCGACGGTCACTCGGCAGTCACTCGGCTTGGCGAGACCATCACACTACTCAACGCTGCTTCTGGTCTGTTTCCTGGACTATGCATTACTGGAGACGTTACTGCAGAAGCGGGACAGGCGACGCTACAGGAGAGATGCGAAGTCACGCTTTTCCGAGCCACGTGCGCTGCTGAAGGCCCTCTCGGGCGCCACGAGGCTGATCGACTGGCAACAGGCTCTAGAAGTGAGCTATCGGCTCCTCTATCGGCTCTTCTATCAACAGGCTGTTGGACGTCTCTCCCCTTTCCTCCCCCATTCCGCCCTCGTGTTGTCCTCTGACATTCAGCCATCCATCCATCCATAGCTGCGTCGCATCATGAGTGACTACCAGTGGGCGACGGATCAGACCCTTCGCTACCTCGGCGGGGCCCTCTTCTGGGTGGCCGTCCTCCTGCTGTATTTGTTGGTGTGGAAGGCCCTCCCCGCAAGGACATTCGTCACGCCCCCGCCCCGCAAACACAGAAGACGACGCGATGGAGACAGAGACACATCGTTCGTCGGGGGACTGCGCAAGACGGGTGTGCGGCGGGGCAGCCGAGATGAGGTTGAGGCCACAGGGCCCTCAGTGGGGCCTTCAGACCGTTCATCGGGGGAGGCTGCGGCGAACCAGACGAGCAACACGGTCACCAACAACACGGGCGGAGAGCCGTCGGATGAGCAGCCCATCCCGCCCATATCCCATCGAGGAGACAAGAGGGATGATGTGGCAGAGGGGTCGCAGGTTGGCTCGCTGCCGCCCATTACTGGGCACTTGAGGGGCGCACCCATGCATGTGCCCGGCTCTGTCGTCGACGCCACCATCATCGGCATGGCCAGCGATTTGCCAAACAGCTGCCATGACGGCACCACGGCTGCCGACAACCATCACCACCCCAGTGGATGGAAAAGCTCCACCCCGACCGAGACAGCCACGTTTCAGCTACCGGGAGAGATTGAGCGAGACCAGGAAGGTGACGGTGTCTACTCCAGGCCGCCGACGCACCTCCCGCCCATATTCGGGGAGCCAGGGAATCGTACAAAGGTGGCGACGGCGACCAGACTGCCGCAGGCCCAAGCCTCGCAGCCGCAAGTCGTCCACCATGGACACGGCGCGGGATTCCCCTCTCAATCTCACCACATTGGCATCGGGGTCCGGAAGCCGTTCGTGCAGCCTTTTCTCCACCACTCTGAGCACGGCAACCTTGTCAAGACGATGCAGCGCTTCTACGGAGACGTGAGGCCGCGGAGATCGGGCATGCGCACTCCCAGAGACCACGACCCGTGTGATTGGGACCCTACCAGCGATGCATCGAGCGACTTCAGCCAGACCAGCTCACAGTCGGCCTTCTCCGTGCAGACGCATCGGCGCAGCGGCGGGGGGCGGTTCAGTGACCATGTGCACTATCACCTGCCTGGACAGGCGGCTGTGGTCCACGACGGGAGACCGGGGCAGGTTTGCTATCCGATGCAGGTCGATGCGGTGCAGTAGACAGACGGGAGACGCAGAGACACCGACAGGTAGGTAGGTAGGCTGCAGACAGACAGACATGTGGAATGCCACTGTGCTGATGGATGCTTGTCTCTGTGTGTACGTGTGTCAGGGCCCACTATGCTCTGCCTGGCGTCTCCATTCTACGGTCTTGCGGTGCAGACTCATATAACGAATCATCGGGTCACGGTGTGTGGCCACTGGTGGGTGCATCAGTGCATGTATCGGCCGATCGGATGCCTCTCTCTTTCTTCCTAACCAGCCAATCCAATCGCACGTCGTTGCTTGCACGTGCGCCATTTTGATTGGTGTGTGTGCGTGTCTTCCAGCTGATTGTATTGCTCACTGCCTCTTCAGAGAGAGTTCGGGTTTTCGTTCAGTGTGTCTGACCCCGTGTGAGCGTATGTTGGACAGTCTCCTTGACGTCTTGCCCTTACTAGCATGAATCAAGATCACGGCTGGTGGGGTACGGAAGAAATGTCCATCAAAGAAAAGACTGGTGACAATTGTCGAGTAGCGAAGGAAACGTTGCCACAGAGACCCGGCCAAGGGCCTCCATGGCGTCGTTTGCCTCCTGCCGGCCAGCTGCGAATGGGGCAGACATCAAGATATTCCTCAGTGACTCAGTAACGCAGCGCTCGACACACACAGACATGGATACACGCTGCCAGCCAATCACCCCTGAAAAAAACAGTCCCTCTCGGGACACTAGCACAATCATCTCACTTATCCACACTCGCCATATCATTCGTTCTCTTCCTTGTACAGCTCGTACCAAGCCTATCACACGCAGACGCACCGAGGATGGTGACTCGAGCAACCGTGCATGTCTGCCACTGGCTCTGGCTGGCTGACCATTTGAATGGCTTCAAGCTTCTTCTCGTTGCACTCCTTCTGCGTCCCAGAAAACGACTCGAGAGCCATCACCTTCTCGGCCTGAACACCCCGCACACAGCCACACAAAACACAACGCGTAACACGCGACGTGTGCACCAGGTTTGCATCTGTGTCCGTCCGCTCCCTCTCACCAGTTGTGTGAATCGCAGATTGAGCGGGTTCAGTTTGGGCTCGGCCTCGAACAGCTTCTCCGCCACCTCCTCGCTGTCATGCCATTGCAGCGCACCACTGTCTGCTTCACCGCCACCGGCGTCGCTCGAAAACGCCCGGATCCGGCTACTGCAGGAGGTGAGCGGCGTTGGTGGAGATTGAAGATGGGTTGCCGTGCGAGCAGATCCAGGGGCCGCGATGGGCTCACGTGGCTGAGAGCTGTGCATGCTGCGTCGGACCGTCCTGACGCAGGATGACGCGTGTGCGCGGGCTGCCCCACAAGCAAATAGGGAAGGAGGTTTCGTCCTCACTGCTTGCCTCCTGGCAGCCTGCATGGGGGGGAGATCTGCTTCTTCCAAGGAAGCTCGCAGCACTTTTCAGCTCGCGATCCGAGAAAGCGACGAAAAAGAGGGCACAAACGACGATTCCAGGCTGTAGTTGAGTGTATGGCTAAGAAACAGAAGCGATTCCTGAGGAACCAAGCAAGAAAAATAGAGGAGATGCAGGCAGAGGCGTCGTCTTCCCATGAGCCCTCCAGCAGCAGCACCCATTCCGTCCGCCGCCCAGCGTCGCTGCTCGAGTGCATCACGCAGCGGCGGCAGGGCTACCCCACCCGTCTGAGTAATGGGCCGTTTGGTGCTAATGTGCGGCAGAGCATTGTCGGCAGTCCTGTGTTTGTCAAGCGGCTCGAACTGAGCAAGAAGCTCACCTCGCACAGAGGCTGCGTCAACAGCATCGTAAGAGAGATGACATGAAAGAAAGGGGGATGGACGATCCATTCATTCATCTCGTTTCCTTCGCTCGTGTGTGTGTGTGTCTGTTGGTGTGGTTAATTCGATTCGCATGACCAGGACTGGAATGGTAGTGGGACTCGTTTGGTGTCGGGATCGGACGACGTCCACCTGGTGAGCGAGCACAAGCATGGAATGGGTGACTCAGGGAGTGGCTGAGCAGAACCGACGCGAGAAGAGAAGCACTGACTGCTTCAACGTTCACTTTGCTTCGGCTCCTTCTGCGTGCGTGTGTGTGTCAGTGTTTCTGGTCGTCTGACTATCGTCTGCTCCACCGCGTCCCCACCGCACATACACACAACATACTGGTGCGCACCCAACACCCCACACACGCACACGGCACTCGCATTGGTCATGTGGCCTTTCCCTCCCTGTGTTTCTGTGTCACAACGCAGGGCACCCGCTTCGTGCCGCACTCTGACGACAGCAAGGCCGTGTCATGCGGCGCCGATGGCAGAGTCGTGTAAGCTCACCCAACACACACACACATCAGGGGAAGGGGTGGCAGCACACACATCACATCAAGGGGTGGCAGTGTAGCGTCCATGAGGCTTTGCTTGCTCGCTGCCTGTGTGTATCGTGTTGTGATGTGTTGTGTCGTGGTGTTGTGTTGTGTGTTGTGTTGTGTGTCAGGTTGACGGATGTGCGTGTGGGTGATGGGGGCAAGGTGCTGTGGGGCGCCGGGCCGATGTCCGTCAAGATCGACTTCTTACCCGACGACAGAAACCTCTTCCTATGCACTGTACAGGTGGGTGCACTACACACACACAGACGGACGGTCTTCTCTTAGCCTCCTCTCTCCTCGCCTCACCTCAGTCAGCTGTGTAGTGAGTGTATGTCTTGCGTGCTGTGTGCTGGTCGGTCAGCCGTTTCATGTGCGTTTGTTCGACCTGCGCACTGACAAGAGTACCGTGGCCGTCCGTCTCAACGAAACCATCGACGGACCAAACGGAGGTTTGTACCACACCGCACCACACCACACCACAAAACACCACACAGCACTCTCCTTTGTTGTGTGTGCAGACATAGCCTGCAACGCTGTCCGTGTGAGTCCATCCAATCCCCATCTGTTCGCCGTCGGCAGCAACGATCCCATAGTTCGCATCTATGACCTCCGCAAGGACAAGTACAGACACACCGTGCACACACAGCCATCCCTAAGTGGGTCCTTTCATCCCTCTCTCTCTGTGTGTTTGTGTGTGTCAGCGAGACGCCTCTGCAGCGTTGGGGCGCGCCCAAGGAACTCACCGAGAGCGAATACGGCATCAAGTCTGTGCAGCCCCCACCGATTGACATGCATGATTGCTCAGATGTTTCGTTTGTACGTGTGTTGAGCATGCGTGTGTGAGTGCAGGGACACTGTTCGTCGAACCATCCGCGGCGAGCCCGTTGGTGTGAGTGACGTCGACTGGTCCACCAAGGGAGAACTGCTCGTCAACTACCGGTGCGTTGTGGATCCACACCAACACACAACACAATGGGCGATTTGAATGTCTGATGTGTGTGTGTATGTGCAGTCCTGGCGACATCTGCATGTTTGACACGCGGACGTACACCGCCATTACTGTCAGGGAGATCGAACTCTGCTCACAAGTGACCCACATGACACAACCACACACACATGGATGCGTTTGCGGTTGTCTTTCTGGGCGGCAATGCAATGCAATGCAATGCAATGCGTGTGTGTGCAGGTGGTGCAGAGCTACAAGGGTCGGCTCAACAGCGAAACATTTGCAAAGGAGGTGAGAGGTCACCACAGCACACAGACCAACACAACACAACACAGCACCTGTAATGCATTCGATTCATTGCCACAAATATATAAACCGACAGGCTCGTTTCATATTCTGCGACGAGGGCTACGTGGCGACGGGTGGCGACTGCGGTCACATCTTCATCTGGGACAAGAAGACGGGCCGCCTGCTGCGCAAGATGAAGAGCGACCGCGTCATCGTCAACTCCATCGCACCACACCCATCCCTACCACTACTCGCATCCTCAGGTGAGGTCAAGGCACACACCGACACACTCACACACACACACACTCTCGCACACACACACACTCTCGCACACACACGCGTCCACACGCGTGAATGCATTTGTGTGTCAGGCATCGATGACGACATCAAGATCTGGTCAGTTGGCGAGACGATTCACCAGCGGCAGCTGGGCCAGGTGCCGCCCTCCGGCAAATACGACGCAGAGATCATCGAGGAAGACACGTACGTCAAGTGGAGATCGAACCCCCTTACACAAGCATGTGACCCACTCCATTGTCTGTGTCCTTCCTTCGTTCAGTGAGCCAGCAGAGACGATCAACCTGACAGCCCGCCGCGAGGCAGCGCCGGCCATCGTCACCACAGACGAGGCCAGACAGCGGCTCGAAGAGTAAGCGACGAGGACCGAAAAGCGGACACATACAGCGTATGTGTGTTGGTGTGTTGGCTGCAGGGGTGAGAAGTGCAAGCAGCAGGGCAACACGTCGTTCCGGTCGGGGCAGTGTGAGGACGCCGTGCGACACTACACGCGGGCGACGGGGGTCCTCTCCTTCGTGGCGCCCAACCGTGCGATCGAACAGGAGAGGAAACGCCTGACTACCCTCTGCAAACTCAATGAGGTGCGTCGACGCACCATGAAGGCACACCAGCCCAGGCCAGCCCATCACGCCACCCCATGTGTGTGTGGGTGCAGGCGGCGTGTCATTTGGAGTTGGGGCACTACGGCATGACGATCCGCCGGTGCACGGAGGTGCTGGCCGTGGACCCCCACCTGGTCAAGGCCCTCTACCGCCGTGCGCGCGCCCATTTGGAGTCCAAGGACTTCGATGAGGCCAAGAAGGACGTCATCAGAGCACTCGACGTCACACCGAACGACACACAACTCAGGTAGGTCAGGCGAGGCAAAACAGTGAAGACATCCACCATCCATCCATGCATCCATCCATCCATGCATCTCTCTCTCTGTTTCGTTTGTGTGCGCTGGATGCAATGCCATGCAGTAAGCTGCTCCGTGAGGTCAAGAAGATCCAGGCGGACGAGGAGGCCAAGGAGAAACGCAAATTCAAGTGCGTAACCTAAGCTAACCGAACCACACCACACCATCCATCCATCCCTGTCTCTGTTTCTCCTCTCCCCCACCCTTCCTTCACGCAGGGCATTCTTCGCGACCGAGGCCAAGCGATCGGACCACCCCGAACCAGTTGCCGCCTTGCCGCGCCCCAGTGATGATGCAGAGGACGACGACGATGACATGTGGGTAGAATTTACGCCCGACGGCAAGATGGTGGTCAAGCCGCCCCCGAGCGGCTCGTCCATCATCGGCCAGAGTGACAGCAGCAGCGGTAGCGGCGGTGCCACCGGCTCAGCCACATCAAGCCCCGACCAGCCGCCCCCGGCTGACCATGACGGCGCATCCCCGGAGTCCCCTACACCATCGTCCCCTGAGAAGCAGCCTGCAGCTGAGATGGGCAGCCCCGAGAGACCGACGGCTGCCACGGTGCGAGATGTCGACTACACCCCTGACCCAAGGGCCAAGGGGGGCAAGGACAAGGCACTGGAGGGGGAGGCAGATACAGAGGGGGAAGAGCAGAGTGTGAGTGAGGGACCCTCGGTGCCTGGTGTCTGATGATGCGGGGATGGATGGATGGATCGGATCGCAGCGAGACAGACCGACCGAGAGACGTACCAACGTATTTTTCTCCCGAGCGCTCGATGTGTGTGTAATCGATCGGGACAACGGGGGATGGGGAGTGGGAGGGCTCGTGTTCACGTGTGTGTGTGTGTGTGTCAGTGTACATTTGACTCAACACACACACACACACACGCCTTTTTTTCGTAGGAAGACAGACAGACAGACATCCCTCTGTCTCTCTCTGTGTAAACAGCCAGTTGGCTTATATATTCTGACTGACACATTCAGACACCTCCAGTCCATGGGGCAGGTCAACACACACACACACGCATGTATTGTATGACGCCCTCTCTACTCACAGCACGCACACAAACGAGAAATCCACACACATGCAAGCAGACAGACAGACAGGCAGGCAGACGGGCGGAGGAATCTGATCTGATTGCCTCGGTCAGTTGGACAGATCCCTCCCTCGCTCCCTCAGGCTTTCTTTCTGTACACTCGATGAGACAAAATCTCCCTCCTCCTCCGCACGGCCCGGACGGACGCACTTGCATTGCATTGCAATCAATGCATCCAATCCACGCATCACATCGCGTCCACACTCACGCACACACTCACACAACACGTACACCATAAACTGGTCACCCTACTAGTCATTCCTTCCTGAGCTGCCTGTGCTGCATTCGCCCGACCACTCTCTCGAACAGGCACGGCACTCACCGCCCCCAGCCTCCCCTACGCGGCCCCTGTCTGTTTCTTCACTCACTCTTCCAGTGCCTGCCAGGGGTGTGTGCCAGGTGGGAGGGGTATCCACACCTCATCGTGCCTCAGCCGACTCAGCTTCATCCCCCGCGTCACAAACACTCGAGGCACGCACTCACACAGCTCCCCCTCGTCCCTCGGCAGCAGCCCGTCCTTCTGCAGGTCACCCACCAGCTTCTGCATGCTCGTCTCGATGTCGCGGCAGTTGCCTGGGTCATTCACCACAGCAGAGGCCAGGATGGACGAGCCGCTGGACGACAGCCCCAGGGTGGGGTCGGTGGGTTTGGGGAGGATGGGCATCCAGTCGGGGCCCGGCCCACGGATGGGACCGAAGATCTCACACTTGGTGCCTGCCGTCGCCAGCGACGCCCTTCCCAGCAGCGCGTCGCCGCCGTCCAGCTCGTACTTGACGATGTAGGGCAGGCAGGGGACAAATTCCGCCCTGCCCCTGGCGGCATTGGCGGCGGCGGCATAGCCCTCGATCTTCTCCTCCGCGTGGATGACGCGCTCGGGGGTGAGGTTGCCCTCGGCGCCCGTCAGTGCCGTGGTTGACAGCCCCTTGAGGGCCCCGTACTTACGCACCTGGTAGGTCTTGGCACGCCGCAGCAGCTCGCTGGGCGCTTCCCGTGCAGATGCCTTGAGGGGGTCTGGCTGTGGCCGCAGCTGCATGATGAGGTCAGCGATGCCGAGAGTGCGGGGCTTTTCCTCATAGACGCCACTCTCGAGGTTGACGCTGTCCCAGAAGTCTTTCTGCTGCACCACACGGGCCTCGTCGTCGATGGTATACCGAGATATGCCTGAAAGGCGCCAAGGAAGCACATGAGAACGACGCTGCGTCAGCTGTCCTGTCTTCTGCTCCCTCCTGTTCTGGATGGACTGACCTACCTGTGAAGACGGCCTCTGGCTGCCACGGCAGGACCTTCATGGTGAGCCCCAGCGTCCACCTCGTCTCAAAGCGGTACTCGTCCAGGTCTGTGAAGGTGTACAGGTGGATGTAGGCGTCACGAAACACCACCCTGCCCAACAAACTCCGCCCGCCGAGCAAGTCGACGTTGCCCTGGTACTTGTCGACGCCCTTGAAGCTGTTGAGCGGGTCGATGAACTCCACCTGTGGTGTGTAGAACTGCCTCTCCATCGGGTCAAACATCGACGCGTACTCGCGGGCAATGACCTCCTTCAGCTGGCTCTTCTTGAGCTCTAAGTCGGTGGGGGGCGTGGCCGTGCGCGTCGCCTCTAGCGCTGATGGTGATCGTGGTGTGTGTCTGAATGCGCCACGTCGTGTCGATGGCATGAAGGGTGGAGATGCGATGAAGGCGGGCCGCCGCGGGGCAGCATGGCTCCTCGAGATGAGAGATGAGGCGACGCTGGTGCAGACGGCTGAAAGGATGAGTAGCAGCAGAGATGGGCCGTGCACAGGGAGCAGCATCATGCACAGAACTGTCTTGCCGACCAAATCCCGACGCGAATGGACTGAGATCTGCAGCGGGCCCTTTGAGCCCTTTCCTTTCCAAGCTCGCACTTGTCGATCTGAAACCGCTGCTGCCGTCGATCTGCTCCTGCCTCCGCATTCTCCTCTGCCTCAGCACTGTCCGTCTTCTGCATTCCATGGATCTGTGAAGAAGTCGCCGATCGCATCACCGAGAAGTCGTGCAGAAGGCTGTGAGCAGAGCAGCAGAAAAAGGCAGGATGCCGTTTGGGATGCCCATGAGGGACTTTGTGAAGCTGTTCGGCGCGTGCACGGTTCCGTTTATCGCCGGCGGTCTTGTGGTCCACTTCTACATGCGGCCAGATCTGGACGAGCCCGACCTGGCGGAGGAGGTCATGGCGCAGAAGAGGGCCCTGCGTGAAGTCAAAAGGATGGCCGACGAGAGGAGGAGGCAAGCAAGGGCTGTCGAGGGGACGGGAGGGTGATCAGAGGATGACGGTGACACTGTGTACATGTCAGCATTTGGGATGGGATGGGTCTCTCTCTCTTTGGTGGTTCATTCATTTAGCATTGACTGTCTTGTCTGTGTGTCCTGTACAGCCTGATGGATGGATGGATGTGTGTGAGCATTGGTGCGTTGACGACGCCCGCTATGACTGGATGGGTTTATGATGCACTCGCTGAACAAGCAACCCAGTCAGCTGAATGGCGCACTCTATCAGATTAACTTACTGCATGGGGGTTGAAACCATCATTCATTCAGCAGAGACAGGCAAACTGGGTGGGAGGGAGTCAGTCAGGCACAGAGGTCCGGTCCATCCACCAGGCCAGGCGACACACAAAGACTCCGCCGCCAACCACCGCCTTCTCTTCATCACCACAGCAGCGTATCTACAAGTAAACACGGTGAGTGCGAGACCTAGGCAGGCAGGCAGGCAGGCAGGCAGACGACAGGGAGCAAGGAAGCAACCAACGAAAGATGACAGCAGGCAGGGGATCGGGATCGATTAGCCAGCCAGCCGGCCAGCCAGCCAGGCAGGCAGGCAGGCAATAATCAGACTACGATGGGAGCAACCCGCAAGGGATCAATCAACGGGGGGATGTGATTGATGTGTGTGCTCATTCTGATGATGAATCAATTGCGCACCAGCCAACAGCCAACCAACAGCTTCCAACAGCCGCCAAACAAACAATGACCAAACCAACCAACGGCGGACTGACTGACTTGATCGATCCACCGACAAACCAATCAACCAACCAACAAGACTCGATACGAGGTATTTCCACCTCTCTCTCTCTCTCTCTCTCTCTGTCTCTCTCTCCGCTTCACGCAACGCAGCGCAATGCGACGCAAATGCAATAATGCAATCTGACCCCACCCCACCACACCAGAGCACACTACACCACACCATGCCATGCCACCCCACTTGCTCAATCACGCCCGCCCCAGCCAGCGATCAGTCCTCCCTCAGTCACTTGACGGGCGATGCGTTAACTGGCACGTCCGTGTAGATGTAGAGGACGAAGGAGCCCACGGCCGCCTCGCCCAGTGTCGACCCCACATCGAGGACCACCGTGCTGTCGTCACGCGTCGGCTCCAACTCGGCAAGCGTCAACGTCACCACACGCTGCACAGCACACATAAGCAATCGTCTCGTAAGTCTGTGTGGGTGTCGTCTGTCGCTCTCTCCCTGCCTGTCTCACAGACCTGCTCCTGGTACAGGTTGGTGGCGGCGGATGAAGTGGTGCGTCCGTCGTCAGATAGCCCGCCCTCAAGGTCACTCTTTTTGATGGTGACCAGGGAGCCGGGGCCCGACGGTCCGCCCCGCTGCTTGGACAGCACCATGGACGGCATCGCGTCGGGCGGACTCAGCTCCACCACTTGCAGACGCAAACTCACCTGAAGACATGCAGAGAGAGAGCCAGCAAGACATCCATCGAGCCTCTCACACGCCACAGTGGCGTGCCAATCCCCCCAACCCAATCCAACAGACATACCAGAGTAGTTTGTGTGGTCCTGATAGCGTATCTCTGCCTAAATGTGGCGGCGCCCCCCGCGCCCCCGCCGGTGTCCGGGTACACAAATGTGACGTACTCGATGGGCGGCGGCGGGGGGCACACGTGCGGCCAGGGGAGGGGCGTGACGACGGGCAGGGGGAACAGCCGGCCGGGGAAGTAGGGCGAGTGCACACACAGCTGGTATGCGCCCGTCTCGCCGTGACGGAATGTCGACAACACTATCGTATGCAAACCCTTCTGCACACACATACACATACACATACACATACACAGAGAGGGAGAGAGACGTATAGAGTGGCGTGACAATCGTGTGTGTCGATGTGTGTCGATGGTGACCTCGAGTTTCTCCTTGACGGTGCAGCAGCCAGCCCGATATGGGCCTGACGACAGCGCCTTGCCCGTGCGCAGCAGACGGGGCGACGCAAATGCGCTGCGGAAGATGCGCACGTTGACAGAGTGCTCCTGCACACACACACACACACACACACCATCACACGCCATTCACTGCATACCTGCGTGCGTCTCGACTCGTGTGGTGTGGTGTGGTGACCGCCGTATGCATACATACATACATACCACAGGGCACTCGAGGAAGATGACGACCTCTGCGGCCTCGGGCATGTGTATGCGGTAGTGTGGATTCATGAAGTACTTCCAGAGGTCGTTGCTGCAGCCCCCGGCCGTCTCCTTGACCCACTCGCCAGTGATGTACTGGCTGCGCCACGAGTCGGGAATCATCGGCGGCAGCTCCTGAAGCGTCGTGTGCACGTGGCTGTAACTCTTCAGCGTGAAGTTAAAGTCCTCCTGAGTATTGTTGTCGACACACACACACACACACAGAGCAGCCGTTCGTCGTGTGTGGAGGGGTAAATGTGTATCTGTGTATGTGGAGAGGGGATGGTCACCCATCCCACCTTCTGTGAGTACTGTGAGACGACGAGGACGTAGTCGAGGGTCTTGAGGCTGTGTTCACTGTTGCCGAGGCACCTGAGCTTGACCAGGCTGCACTCACCGTTCGAGTACACCCCCTGCTTGGCCGGCGGCGGCGGGCACGTCACCCGCTCGCTCCCCGTGTGCACGTGAACCGCCAGGTACTTCTGGGACAAGGCCTTCTTCCGCTCTCGCACATGGCGGCTCAGCAAGATCCACACCTCCACCTCCTCGCTGAAGAAATCCTCCCTGCTGCTGCTGCTGCTGTTGTCCTGCCCACCCCCTGTGTTGGTGCTGTGTGGGGCGTCTGAGGGGCGGCTGTCTGGGGGGGGCCTGCGGCGGTTGGGGTCGATGGACGGGGGGTGGATGCGGAGGTGGAATTGGGGGTTGAAGGCCACCAGGTGGGAGTCGTCGGCCAGGCAGGACTGAGCCAGGTGCGACGAACGGTCCCAACTGATACGATAGAGGGAGAGAGGGGAGCAGGAGAGGCGTGTGTGGATCGTTGGAGGGGTGTGGTGTGGTGTGTTGTGGTGTGGGGTACCGGCTGTGTGCTTCCGACTGGTAGGGGAAACAGGTGGCATTCCAGCAGATGTAGAGGTGCGAGAACCACTGCACGATGTCGTTCCACTCTATCCAAAAACACCCGTTGTCATACGACGCCTGCAGCACACACGACACACATGACACACACGCACACACATACACAAATGGGTAAATAAGAGACAGACAGACACTCGCTCACTCAGCCCCCCCCCCCCCCCCCC
>CDMY01000849.1:0-15569 GCA_001179505.1 Vitrella brassicaformis | reverse complement strand
AGTGTGCACCATGCATACAGACGATCTAGACTACGCTGTAAGCCAGCTGCCGTTGAATGCACGAGAGCCAAGTCATCGGCATACAGCAAACAAAACACAATCAGATCAAGCAAGAGCAAGAGAGGACTTGACTGTTGGTTCGCGTGACCTTGTCGAATGTACTCAGGCAAGTCATCGACAAAAAGGGAAAACAGAAGTGGACCCAACACATCACCTTGCTTGACACCGAAGAGCTCACGAAAGACTGCCGAGATATTGGAGTTCCTCACGGTGCGAGCTTAGCCGTGGAATGGCGATCCCTCCGTTCGTCCATCAACGCGTTGAGGCATTCATGGGCCTCTCACGGTCACCTGACTCGTCCTTTCCCTGATCTCGGATTCATCTGCTCCAGTATCATCGATCCCGAAGGCAGGTGCATCAGTCAGTATGCGTCTGCTGACCCACAATCTGCTCATGTGCAACCGCAAGCAGTGCACGGGCGGCTTCCCCCTGCGCATCGTCCTCGACACCGACATCGACAAGGACGCCCAGTCAGTGGAGGAGAGCGAGTTCAGACCCGAGTTCATCCAGCACCTGCTGCCAAAGCTCGACTGGGAGGCGCTGTACAAGACCGCACAGGAGCTGAATCTGAGTCCTGGTGTGCCGCCGAGCTACTCGGAGGAGGACAAGAAGGACGAGAACTTCCTGAGGGCGGTTCATGATGTGGTGATGGATGTGCACATACTGGAGGGGAAGCTGGTGTGCCCAAACTGCAACAGGGAGTACCCCGTCAGCAAGGGCATCCCCAACATGCTGCTGACCAACGATGAGGTCTAGGGAGGGAGGGAGGGAGGGAGTCTCGATTTCTGTCTGCGTATGAGTGGCGAGATGAGATGAGAGGGGTGGTGCTGCGTATCACATTCCCAACGACTTCTCAGACGAAACGACAGAATGGATGAAAATTATGGAGCCATCAAGCTGCATATATGTCGGTGTCTACACAAGCTACACACACACACACCCAAGTGTCCCATTCGCCTTCATACCATGGCATAGCATGGCACGGCACGGCACGCAGCATCACGTAAGTCACCACACACACCCCACGCACTCAACAGCAGAATAGCTAGCTGGTGAATTGGATAAATCAGTCAGTGGCTAATTCAATGCCTGCATCCACAGCAAGGTCAAAAACTGGCCGGGCCACCAGGTGGGCAGTTGTGGTGCGTGAGGCGATACAGCATGACGAACACCAGCGCATGCAGACACAGCACATACCCCAGAGCCGCCAGCCGCGTGAAGCGTGTGGACAGCAGCAGCCCACCCACGCCAATCGTCACCCTCTCCCCGAAGCTCAGTGCTTGCACCTTCCGCAGCTTCTCCTGCTCACGGAACGACGTGAACGGGTCCACTGACGCCTCGTACGCCGAGGAGTAGCGGCTCTCCACGTCATCAGCCGCCTGTGGGCTGTCCTTCTCACCCATGGCTGTCTTGCCCCCGCCGAAAAAGTTCTGCAGCTGGATGCCGGCAGCGGCAGCGGGGCCGCGGCCTGGGCGAGATCGGCCGCCTCTGCCGCCGCCGGGTCCTTGTTTGGGCTGCCAGCTCTGGAGATACTTGATCTTCTCGACCAGGGTGATGTTGTCTGAGTGCAGCTTGTCGGCACGAAGACGCTCCTGCTCGGTGGACGACTTCCACATGTCGCGACTCTGACGGACGGACAGACAGACAGACAGACAGACCCGCTCATTCATTTAGTGTGTGTCATTCATTCATTCCGTTAAGTACTTACCTGTTCGACCTCGAGCACTTTCTGTCTGAATCGGTCCCTCTGTGCGGTGACGATCTCCATCATGGACGGCATGGCCGCCCCAGCAGCGCTGCCCACCCCGGCCCCACCTCCACCCCCACCACCACCACCAGCACCAAGGGCAGCTTTGTCACCGTCACCAGCAGGACCAGCGACAGGCAGAGATGCTGCCACAGACGATGCCGGTGGTGTGTGTGGCGTGAGGTTGAGGTTGATGCCTCCAAGAGTGGCTGTGGATGGCTCGGCTGCCCCCTGCGCCTGTGCCTGGGACAGCTGGTTCTCCAGGCTGGTGACGAGCTGCTGCAGGTCGTCCACGCGCTCCTGGAAGGAGCGGCTCTCCTGCGTCAGGTGACTGATGGTGTCCTCCTGGCTGTGGCACTTGACACGGAAACTGTGAGCATCACACACATACACATTGGATGGATGGATGGATGAGCCCAGGTGGCCTGCCTGCGTACCTGGAGAGCTGTCCCTCCAGCTGCTTCTGTTTCTCCAGTAGTCGTCTCTCGAGGTCGGTGGAGGCGCCGTCGATGTCACCGTGCTCCACCACCTCGGCGTTCCTCAGCTTCTGGCGCAACTCACTCACCTCACCCTGACACACACCACACACACACAGATGAGTGAGTGGCAGTGTGGCTGCTGGCTGCAGTTAGTTGCTCACCACCGTCGGTCTTCGCTGCAGTTCGTCCCGCACTTGCACGAGCTCCTCATCCCGCTTGCGGACCACACCAGAGATATCCTCCAGCTGACGTAGAAGGTCGGCCTCACGCTGGCGGGACCTGAACAGTGAACAAGAACACGCGGCACAAGCTGACCGTGGTAGGTCGTGCGACTGACGGCCAGCTGACTTCTCATGTGTCGAGTATAGCTCCGCCCTTGTGTTGTCCAGGTCGGCCTCGAGAGTCTTGATGCGGTGCTGGGCGGCGTTGAGGGAATGCATCACAGACTCGACCTGATGTATGAGATGACCACAGACAGACAGGTATCGGCGGGGCAGGATGAGTGGAGTGGGCGGCTCCGGACATGGTCGGTCACTTAGCTTACTTTGGATTGGTCCTGCTGGCTTTGCTGTGCCTTGAGAGTCTCGAGGTCCTGCGTCTTGCGCTCCAACTCGGCCGCCACTGTGTCCAGCTCACTCTGCTTGTTCATCAAGTCCTCCTCGTGCCGCTGCTTGGCCTGCACACACACACACACACACACAGAGAGAGAGAGAAAGAGATGGAAGTGCCGCATCCACAAGCTTCCCTCAGCTGTCTGTCTCACTGTGCTGACTGACGTACCTGCAGCAGTTGTCGCTCTGCCTCCTCGACTTCGCTCTCCATGTAAGTCTTCATGCGCTCCTGCTCGGCTATCTGGGACCTCAGGCGAACCACCTCGCCCTCCTGCTCACCCTTCAACTGCACACACACGGCCCACAGCAATTAACAGCTCGGCTTTGTGGGGCTGTCTGGCTTCCTGTACCTGTTCGATGGCCTTTGCCCAGTGCTCGTCCCGCTGGTGTATCTCCTTCTCGAGCAGCTCGGTGTGGTAGGTGGTGACCTCGGCGAGCCTGCCCTCCAGCTGCCGCACCTTGACCTCCTGGTTCTTGACCGTCTTGAACTCGTCCTCCATGTCCTAAGGAAGGACCACCCATCACACACACCAAACATGTATGGCGATTCCATTGCGGCCATCGTCCGTCCGTCCGTTCTGGTGTTTTGTGTGTGGCCGGCCAAATGCACCTCACTCACCTTGAGCTCTTTCTGCATCTTGGTGCACTTCAACTCGGCTGCCCGCAGCTTCTCCGTCAGCTCACGCACACGGCCCGTGTCAGCACTGGCCTGCTGCTGGCTCATGGCCTCCTGGGACTTGAGCGCCGACTGGGCTGCCCTCAACGTGTCGGCGGGATCTGACGCGATGCAGACAGAAAAGATCCATTCATCGTGACCGAGTGGTCGGCTTGCTGGTGTCCAGACTGACCGACCTGGTGCTTCGTAGAGGAGCTGATAGAACTGTAGAAAGTTGGACTCAGCCCTGAATGAAGCACACAGACATCCAGAAGGAGTGAGTGGATGAGTGAATGCACCGCTCGCTCCCGGCGGCTCAGTGTAGTGCTCACATTTTGGCCCTCTTGGTGACGGCATCGATCTCGCCCTGGTAGGCCTTGAGCAGCCCCTCGAGCTGCGCCACCTTGTCAGCATCCTCGAGTTTCTTGAATGCCTTGGTCTCCTCCACCAGCTTCTTGCGCGACTCGAGGCTCTGCTTCTTGGTCTTCTCGATCTCCAAACCCACCGGGCCGTACTCCGCCAGACGCTGCGCCAGGTTTATCTCACCCCTGATGGCACGGCAGGCACCACACACACGCATCCCATAGAGAGAACCAGCCAGCGATGCAGCGCAGCGTGTGCGACGTGTGAGATCGTCCGGTGATTCATGTCTGTCGGCAGCTCAGATGCCGGCACTGTGGTGCGCCACCCCTGTGTATGCCCCTCACCACTTCTGCAGGGCCTCCTGCACTTCTGCCATCGTGGAGCAGCCGTCAACCTCAACGATTCAACAAAGTTCGGATCAAAACTACAACACACGCTGCATCTGCAGCCCGGCTGGGCGCTCAAACGTTCTGAATTCTCTCCTTGGCTGCATCGACCGGAAGCTCGCAAGTCTAAGCTCGCAGAGTCCACGCAGAAACATCGCGCCGCGCCTCCAGCATGAGCCGCGAGCGTTCATACGACAGACATGACCGACATCGCAGCAGCAGCCGGAGATACGAAGACGGCTACGATGACGACAGGCGCCAGTCACGCGACAGAGAGAGGCGAGATGGCCATGGCCATCACTACCACGACGATGAGCTAGATCGGCATTCGCGTGACAGATACGACAGCGGCCGGCATTCGTCGGAGCGTCGGCGGGACAAGGACAGGAAGGAGCGGAAGCGTCACCGGGACGACAGCAGCAGGGACTATGACGACTACTCACACTCCCGCTCCGACCGTCGCCACCGCAAGAGACGCTCATCGGAGGAGGGGGGCAGAGACGACCATGATGGTGAGGCGTCCATGGACGAGCACGATAGCTACGACCGGCGTGAGGGCCACAGGCGGGAGAGCAAACGGCAGCGCGCCGACACACACAGAGGGGACAGAGGCGAGACCCGCTCCAAGTCCAAAGACAGACACAACCACGCCCATGACGACATGCTGATCGACGCCCACCACGCCGCCCCTCTGCAGGCTGGCGCCGCGACGGCAGTCCCTCCCAAGCACGAGGACGAGGACGAGAGGAAGGAGCGCCTCAAGCGTGAGCGCCTCGAGAAGTTCAGACAGCTCAAGGCACAGAGAGAGGCGGAGGCCGCTGCAGCAGCAGCCGCACCACCAACCCCCGAAGCAGCCCCAGCAGCGGCCGCAGTGAGCGAGACCAAGCCACAGGAGGCCGCCGTTGAGGCTCTCAAGGAGGGTGTTGGTGAGGCTGTGGGTGAGGAGGAGCCTCACTCATCGAAGGAGGGCGAGGTTGAGAAGGAGGAGGGTGCTGGTGTTGAGGAGGATGAGAGTGGTGTGGCGTTGAAGCCGTGGCAGGACGACACGCTGGAGGTGGACGAGGAGCAGGAGCACCTGAACCGGCAGCAGGAGATCAAGAAGATCATGAGCCAAACCAAAACACCCAACGAGCTTGGTCAGCAAGCCAGCCAGCCAGACAGACAGACAGGACAACACGCACCATCCATCGCGCATTCCCTCTGCCCCTTTGTGTGTGCATCTGTCTGTCGTGTCATCAGACAAGGATTCTGTGGTCAAGGAGTCAGCTGCCAAGGCGGTGGACGAGAGCGATCCCCTGGAGTCGTTCATGCAGTCCATCGACAAGGAGGTCAAGGTGCAGGAGCAGCGCGGCAAGAAGAAACTCGAGAAGGGCGGCGTCGGCGCCGCCATGGAGGCCTCGCGCATGAAGTCCATCACCCTCGAGGAAATACAGCTGCTGGCTGCCAAAGAGATGCAGGACAAGAGCAAGAGCAAACCCCCCACACCTGCACCCTCACCCACACCGCAGCCCACACAGCAAGATGAGACGGCCCCTGTCGCACCAGCAGCAGCGAGCGATCCTGCTGCTGCTGCTAATGGTGGCGGTGGCGGTGGTGGTGGTGGTGTGCCGATGACTAACGGGCCGATTGAGCAGCTGAATGGGCCTGTGGACGGCGCCCAGGAGGCTGGGGCCGACGTCAAGATGGATGTGGACCAGGGCGGTGGGGAAGAAGGTATGCCGCGGTGGGGAAGAGAGAGTCGGCAGGCTAGGCTATTGCGGCTGGCTGTGATGTGTGAGAGAGACGGAGGCTTTTATCCGCCTTGCGTCTGTCTGTATGTATGTCACTGAGTGCTTGTACTGAAGACAAGGCGAAAGGCTGAGCCCACAGCCAGACAGACAGACAGACAGGCAGACAGCGTGCCTGCTGCCTCAGATGAAGCGCGGCAACCGCACCCATCTTCGTTCGTTCCTTTGTCTGTCTGGCATTCTGTGTGTGTGTCAGGTGTGGTCAAGGGCGAGGATGGCGAGGATGGTGTGGTCAAGATGGAGGTGGACGGCGGCCCCAAGCTCGAGGACGTCAAGATGGAGCTGCCACACCAGCAGCAGCAGCCAGAGGGGCCTCTGCCGGCCGAGGAGGAGGACGATGAGGAGGATGACAAGTTCTACAAGGCCTTCATGGAAGCCATGAAGAAAAAAGACGGTATGTATATGTATCAAACCGGACAGACAGACACACCAGACCCCACAGCATCTCTGATTTGTGTGTGTGTCTCTCTCTCTCTGTGGGTGTGGCATCAGAGTCCGACGAGGCCGCCAAGAAGAAGCAGAATGGCGACTCCACTGCCGTTGCCGCTGCCAAGGCAGATACCCCGACGCCCCCCTCACCCACCCCTGCTGCTGCTGCTGCCGCCGCCGCCGCCGCTGCAGCTGCAGCTCTTGTGAAAGTTGATGCCGATGTCAAGAAGGGTCAGCGCATCTTTGGTGACGAGGAGCGGGACCCTCTGGAGGACGCCATCGAGAGGGAGGAGCAGGAGCAGCGGGAGAGCTACTTCGACCTGCTGGAGGTACGTACGGCTCGGTTCGGTCACAGAGAGAGAGAGAGAGGACGGACACTTCATCATCTGTTTGTATGCTGTGTGGGGTGCGTGTGTGTGTGTGTGTGTGCAGAAGCATGGGACGAAGAAGGAGCTGCCTGCCGTGGACCACTCGAAGATCGAGTACCCACCATTCCGCAAAAACCTCTACAGACAAGGTCAGCCAGTCAAGGGGACAGACAACAAGGGAGGAGAGCTGCACTGCAGACCAGGCAGAGACCATTGCTGTCCTCCCCTCCCCCCTCTCTGTGTCACGTCTCGTCTGTTCAGTTCGCGAGATCACGTTGATGAAGGACCACGAAGTGGAGGCGCTCCGCAAGACACACGGTGACATCAAGGTATTAAGACAAAAGGGCGTCGCAGCACAAAGTCAGACAGACAGACAGGCAGACAGCCAGGGCGTGGCGTTTTTGCCGTTCCGTGTCTGTGGGGCGGGTTGACATTTTACGTGGCAATCGGCTGGTCGGCACGCGACACACCGCGCCCCTCCCTCCCCCTCCCTCCCCGTGTCACAGGTCCCGGGCGGCGGTTTGTTTGTCCCCTTCTCTGTGCCCATCCCCTCCCACTGATTCAATCCATACGTAACACCCACTCGAAGGGCGGGGCACCGATTGTGTGGCTGTCTGTCTGTCTGTCTGTGTCTGTGTGTGTGCTGTTGGCGATTCGCAGGGTGCGTTGCGTTGCGATGAGATGCGTGCGTGGCGTGGGTTGGATGGGGACCGATCCATCCCATGAGTCGATATGCACACACACACTGCTTACCTTGCTTGCCATTGTGCGTGCGGTGCTCGTGGATGTGTGGATGCGTGGAGTGGATGGCCGGCCGCCTGTGGGTGCACTCACTGCAATGAGTGCTTTGCTTACCTGTGCCTTGCCGTGTGGTGTGCTGCTGCTATGGCTGTGGTGCATGGGATTTCCATCGACTAATGTGCTCATCCTCTTGCCCCCTTCTCTGTCTGGCTGCCCTGCGTGTGTGTCTTCAGGTGCGCGGCAAACACCACCCCAGGCCGATCAGGACTTTCTACCAGTGCGGCCTGCCTGACAAGATACTCAAGGCAAGCACAACTGCACCACAGCCACCATCCTCTGTCCTACTCTCTCTCTCTCTCTGTGTGTGTGTGTGCAGCTGATAGAGAAGCGCGAGTACGAGCAGCCCTTCCCCATCCAGATGCAGGCCATCCCCTCACTCATGGCCGGCAGGGACGTCATCGGCATCGCTGAGACAGGCTCAGGCAAGACACTGGCCTACGTGCTGCCCATGCTGCGGCACATACTCGACCAGCCTCCGCTCAAAGACGGAGATGGGCCGATTGCACTGGTATGATTGATGTCAGTCAGAGGGTCAGTCAAGTTGTGGTGGGTCATTGGGGCGCGTGTGTCGTCCTCTGATTGATGTGTGTCTGTGTGTGTGTGTGTAGGTGATGACGCCCACTCGTGAGTTGTGTCTGCAGATATGGCAGGAGGTCAACCGGTTTTGCAAAGTCTGCGACCTCACTGCCGTAGGACACACACACAGACACACACACACGAGCAGAAGGATGGATGCGTATCTTGTCCGTCTTGTGAATGTGTGTGCAGTTGGCCGTGTACGGCGGCACGGGTATCGGCGAGCAGCTGTCGAGGCTCAAGCGGGGCGCTGAGATCGTCGTGGCCACTCCTGGACGTAGGCAACAGACACGCACACACAGACACGGACGAGTGCACGGCAATGTGTGTGTATCCGTGTGTGTGTGTGTGGCCCAGGCATGATTGACGTGCTGACCACGAGCAACGGCAAAGTCACCAACCTAAGGGTAAGAAAGAACGACCACACACAGAGGGAGGGAGAGAACCACATGGCCTTGACTTCTGTGTGTGTTCGTGTGCGACGTCTGTGTGTCGGTCAGCGTGTGACGTACTTCGTGCTGGACGAGGCGGATCGCATGTTCGACATGGGCTTCGAGCCACAGATCGCCGCAATCGCCAGTGAGCATGACCCCCACTACACAGACACACACACACAATCCTACACACTCGTGCCTGCCTCTGTGTGTGTGTGTCTGTGTGTGTTCTCACTCAGAGAACATCCGGCCAGACCGACAGACGGCCATGTTTTCAGCGACCTTCCCCACCCACGTGGAGGCCCTCGCCCGGGGCATCCTGCACAAGCCCATCGAGATCGTCATCGGCGAGAAGGGCCGCACCGCTGCGCACATCCAACAGTACGTCGAAGTCAGACCCGAGAACCAGAAATTGCTCAGGTAAGTGCGGCACACAACACAACACACACGAGACAAATGCGTCTGTGTATCCCTCTCTCTCTCTCTCTCTGTCTGTGTATGTGTGTGTGTGTGTGTGGATCTGTTTATGCACTGAGCAGGTTGCTGCAGCTGTTTGGCGAGTGGTTTGACCACGGGCAGATCATAGTTTTCGTGAGCAAGCAGGTGGAGGCCGACGAGCTCTTCAAGGAGCTCATGGAGTACGGCTACGGCGGGGGGACGACTAGCGTGCTGCACGGCGGCCAGGACCAGACGGACAGAGACTTCACCATCCAAGACTTCAAGGTCAAAGCAAGAGTACCCACAGCCCCCCCCTCCCCCATCTCTCTCTCTTTGTGTCTGTGCTTGGTCTGGTCTTCAGAATGGTGAAAGGAACGTCCTCATAGCCACATCGGTGGCCGCCCGTGGTCTGGACTGCAAGTCTGTCGTCCTAGTGGTCAACTACAGCACCCCAGACCATCTCGAAGACTACGTCCACAGGATCGGCCGCACCGGCCGGGCGGGCAACGTCGGGGTGGCCTACACCTTCATCACACCAGACGAGGAAGACAAGGCCGACGACCTGTGCAAGGCTCTCAAGCAGAGCGGGCAGGAGGTGCCTGCCGACCTGGCGCGCCTGGCCGAGGAGCACCGGATGCGGGTCAACATGGGCTTGGCGAGGAAGCACAAGAAGGGCGGCTTCGGTGGGCATGGCTTCAAGTTCACCGATGCCGAGAAGAGCCGACAGCAGAAGGAGAGACAGGAGGCCAAAAAGACATTCGGTCAGTACGGGCAGCCAGGGGGCAGCCAGGGCAAGAGAGAGAGAGAGAGAGGAGACCGAACGCACAAACAACTGCACAGTTGATGTGATCTGTGGATGGATGGCTGGCTGCAGGCATCGGTGACAATGAAGAGGAGCGCGAGGAGTTCCCCACCGAGGACATCGAGAACCCCCTGGCCCCCTCCCCCGCCCCCCCACTCCCCTCAGCCGCAGCTGGCATTCCAGCCGCACAGCTGCAGCAGCTCGCCAACGTCGCCGCACCCGGCGCCTCCGTTGCCGACGTCACCCAGGCCGCAGCCCTGGCCAAGGCGCGTGCAGAGGCCATCCTCAAGCAGCAGGGCCCAAGTACACCCGCAGCAGCGGCAGCAGCAGCAGCAGCCGCGGGGGCCACAGCAGCCACGCCAGCAGCAGCGGCGATTGCGCAGGAGATTGCTCAGAGGCTGCAGGCTCAGGGCATCCAGGCCGGTGCTGCGGGTATGTTGACGATGCAGGCGCCTCCTGCTGTGACGGGTGCCGACGGGCTGCCGTATGGCAGTGCGAGCGGCGTGACGCCCTACCGCGACCCGCACACCAACAACGTGGTTGAAGAGTTTGAAATCAACGACTACCCGGAGAGAGCCAGACACAAACTCACACACAGGGTAGGGTAATGTACCCACACAGACACACCCACAGAGAGAGAGGGGGGGGAGGAGAGGAGATGAGCAGAATGTCATCCACTGCGCGTGTCCGTGTGTGTCTGTGTCTGTCTGTGTGTTGCAGGAGGTGTTGATGCAGGTCAAGGAGATGACGGGCACTGCCTGCCAGATCAAGGGCCAGTACGTCCCTTCGGGAGCACAGCCCACCTTCGGCGACAAGAAGCTCTACGTCGAAATCATCGGACCCACTCTCATCTCAACACAACTCGCCAAGTAAACCGCACAGAGAGTGGATCGGATCATGTGTGTATCTCTGTGTGTCCTGTCTTGTCTTGTCTTGTGTGGTGATGTGTGTGCTGCAGGAACGAGCTTCGTCGGCTTGTCGAGTCGATTGCGGTGCGGGAGCTCAACGTGGGCTCTCGCGCTCAGACCACAGGCAGATACTCTGTCGTCTGACGGCTGGGGTGGGGTGGGTTGGGTGGCCCCATGCGATGTTATGCATGGGTGCGTATCTGTGCGCAAGACCAGAGAATGTTTTGATCCATGGCCTGCAGTGCAAGCGGGGAGACTCTCTCTCTCTCTCTCTCCCCGTGTTTGTGTTGACGCACTCGTCATCGACTGCATACTCTGTGTGTATTTTACATCACTTCATCAACCAGCAGGGCAGGAAGCGATCGCGCTAGAGCGAGCCAGTCACGTCACAGCATGAATCTTGCCTCAGTTCCATCGCCCCACACAAAGGGCAGGTACGCAAACACGCCCACCAGCGCCGCACACAGCGCCGCGTGCATCACCACCCCCCCAGCCTCGCCCCACATCCCCAGCGGCCGCTGGTGCATCAGCACCAGCATCGCAGGCACCATGAAGTACCGCAGCTCGAGCAGCTGAGCCGGCACCAAAGTCAGCACGCAGCACGCGGCAAAGCACATGCATTCGATTAGCCGACAGGACGATGGGAAGATGGAGGCAGAGAATAGAGACGTGACAGAGAGGGAGAGGGGCAGGGCGTACAGACGGACGAGAGGCTTCTGCAGAAGCCGCCGCCACAGGTAGAAAACGAAATGGCGGTTGTCGGCGAGTAAAAAGGGGTGGATGCAGGTGCCGTGGTGGACACAGAGATAGCACACGAGAAAGACTGTACAGGCGAATAAAGCCCTCTTGACCGACACAAGCACCCTGGTCGCATCCTTTGATGCCTCTGTCGTCCTCACTGGTATTTCTTTCTTGCCGCCTTCCTTCTTAACCATTATCATTTCACCGGCAGCTGCACACACGACAGGCGGCAGCAGGAAGCACACGAGATAAGCATAGAGGTAAGGCAGCTGCGCCCAGTGCAACACCGGCCTGTGATGCGACCGGTCCCCAACCACAATGCTGCCCTCATTCACAAAGACAACAAAGGCGAGGAACGCCGCACAGACAGCGGCATGCAGCCACACCCGATGCAGCACCCTACACAAAGGCCAACCTTCCCCCTCCCCCCCGTTCCCCCTCCTCAGCAAAGACATCGGCAGCGCCCTCCTCTCTTCGTCGGTGAGTGCGTCCCACGCAATGAGGCCGGCCATCCCCGCTACCCACACCACATTGGTCTGCCGGCACATGACGGCCACCGAGCCAGCCAGGCCGCTCAGACGAGGCCGGTCTGACAGGTAGAGATAGTAGGCGAGCAGCAGAGTCGCCGTGGCCGCCGTGTCGGTGTAGAAGAGCAGCTGATAGAACCAGTGGGGTGGGAAGAGGGCCACGCGGATCAGCCGGAGGGCCACGCTGCCGCCCTTGACAACATAGGTGCGCGAGAGGATGCAGAACACCAGGAGGTCACACAGCGGGCCCAGCACATAGGCATTCACCGACCTCAGCTGGCCGGTCGAACACACCACCGAATCAAAGGGGCTGTCGTCTGCCGCGCCGCCCATGTAGTTCATGAGCCGGAATGCGGGCGACAAGGAAGCGGCGATGAGGTAGAGGCCTGGGAAGGTGGTGATCTTGGGGTCCCATTGGCTGAAGCTGCCCATGCAGTAGTGCTGTGCTTGCGGCACGTGGAAGATCTCATCCATGTAGGGCCGGGGCACCTGGCTGCTGACCAGCCGAAAGACTACAATGCGGACGGCCGCAAGCCCCAGCAGACTCAGAGCACCGGAATCGTCGATGAAGGCCGCCTGCGAGAGCCACACACAATTCACAACCAAGATATTGTGAAGACGAAACGATTTCCATCAATGCTTTGCTTACCATCGCGAGCAACGGTGTGTGCCCGTCCAGCCGAAGCTCCTGTTCGACCGTCGGGCAGCAGCGACCGCATCTGCGAGCTTGAATCATCAAGAGTCACATCTTCCCAGCACGTTTCTGTACGTTTCTGGGCCTTTTAGCAGTCTTGCAGGCGTCAGCTGGCCTGAACTGCACGAGATCTGAAAGAATGGAGCTTCTCTGCTCACGGCGGCCCGTTCCAGCTCTTCGCTCTTGCCTGCCCCTCTTCCATCTGCCCGTTCCCGCCCCTCCTCCCTTCAGCCGAGCCGGATCAGGCACGCAGAACCTTCAGCAGTTTCCGCCTCACATCAAGCGTCGCGGCCGCGACACCAAAGCGCCCAAGACCATCAAGAACTCGTACGGCCCGATGCCCATCGACGCTGCGGGCAGCCAGGAGGAGAAGAAACAGATGGCCGTCAAAGAATGGCTCCAACGGCAGGTACGCACATGAGCTGACGGAGTTGTGTGTGTGTGCTATGTCTGTCTATGTGTCTGGCTGTCTGTCTGTGTGCAGGCGAGTGTGTTGTCTGGTTTGCCTCCCGACCTGCAGCAGTCGCGACTGCCGGGTGTGATAGATTCATACAAGCGGCGGCTGCTGGATGCCTATGGGGTGGGCTTCCTGAGGCACGAGTGGCCGATGCTGCGACTCATCGCTACGCGCAAGCTGCTGCACGGCAAACTGTGAATGGAGAATTGAGTGTGTGAGGTACCTGTACAGCATACAATGAGCGAGGGGGTGGTGTGTATCGATTCGGTGGTTGGTTGACAGTATGGTTGTTTGATGAGGCTGTGAGATGTGCGCGGCCGGGCGGTGCGGCGGGTGGTCACTTTCCGTCCGCACATCGACATGTGCGGAAGAGTGATCACTTGGCGATCGGTCCGTCGAAAACATCACACAGTCGCGGATGGATGGATTGATGTTTGTCTTGACGATAATATATTTTACGGATACGTTCATCTGATGGTCACGTTGAATCGGTTCACGCATCTGTCAGTTCGTCAGTGTGTCAGTTGGTCAGTGTGTGGTGCATGCTGCTGGTCTCTCTGTGTGTTTGGTTCATTGCACTCTCTGTGGCGGTTCAGATCAGCTCAGACGCGTCCAGGTGGGAAGTGTTTGTCGCTCTCGTCGCCCAGTCGTCTGGCGGGTCCGCTGAATGGTACCTGAAATGGACTCACACTCACTCATCCACAAGAACAGTGCTCACACACACGCATTCACTCTCTCTCTCTGTCTGACCGTTGGTCTGTCTGAGTCGGCCGTGGTGTCAGAGGCCGCGGTGTCGACGATCGATGGATACCAAAAGTCCCGCGGGGTGAACGCTGCACACACACACACACACACAGAGACATGCGGCCATCGAATCGATGTGCCCCCGCCTTGCTGCTCACCGCACATCACGCGCTCCGCAAATCCGATCTGGCTGAAGTTGCTGTTGATGCAGCCGCACAGCAGAATGAGCAGCAGAGACGTCAAGATGCTCAGCGCCTCCAAACAGACCATCAGCACGCCATCTGGTTGATGCACAGAAACACATCGATCACACTTGGATAAATTGTGAGTGTCTCATTCAGCTGACGGAGTGTGCCGTCCGCGAGAGCGAAGAGGAGTGACGCCGGCCCAATGCTCATGCTCAGCAACAGACTCATGCTGACGTAAGGACACACACACACATCCATCCATCCATCCATCCGTGCAGCCATCTTTGGTGTCTCTCTCTTGTGTTGACTCCTCATGCGGCGAGCCAGGCCATTCCGCAGACGGCCACGGACGCCCAGAAGGCATTGTTGCACCACGCCACGGTCACCGTCAGCGCCAGAGACATCACCACGAACGGCTGGGGAATCTCCTGCCACACAGCAACACAACAGACACAACACACTCATCCCTCTCTGCCCTGTCTGTCTGTCTGTCTGTCTGTACGCAGCAGAAGTAGTAGATGCAGCAGAGCAACTGACACACAGCCAGGCAGCACATGGGGTTCCTCATTTTGTTGGCAGCGCGTTCAGGAATGGCACCCGAGGCAGACTGGAACACACCGCCCAACATCGTCACTCAACTGTCACTCAATGATTGATTGATTGATCTGAGTGAGTGACTGAGTGATTGACTTAAGTGTGTCGTTTGCCTCTGTTGGTTCGACTCGACGTATACGTAAGCACGTACGATAGAAAAAGAATGATCGACGTATACGTATGTAAAAAAGCAGTGTATCATTCATTTTCTTTTCTGTTTTTGCAGTTAGAGGCAATGCGCAAGTGCAGCAAGTGCAGCAAGTGCAGCAAGTGCAGCAGCAGCATCAGAGGCCAAGATGAGGCGGTAGGCATCTGCAAAGATGTGGGTCGATAGCAGCATATATGTATATATATATGTTGTACAAGCTGCTATCATTAATGGGCTTAGCTATACGCCCCCAATGATTGAGTCGGTTATTTCTCGGCTGTTTCTCCTCCTTTTCGGATGAGGGAGCCTGTATCGGACTACACCCAACCCCCCCCAGTGACCCTCATCCCGCGAGACGGCGGCGGGCCCCCCTGTTGCGCATGCAACGCGAAAGGGACGTCTGCGCTGTCCACATGCAGCCGGAAGTGTGACTGCCGGAAGCACAAGCGCCTCTGCACTAACTGTGTCAATTGCAAGCGCGGCACGTGCACGAATTTTGCGTATCCCGCGGACCCGGCCGTTAGCAATGATGATGATGAATCGGATGCCGTCTCCCCCTCTGCTGGCCCTGCCGTGCCCTCCACGGCTTCCTTTGTCGATGAGAAGATGCGTGAGGCCTTCGGCGAGCCCCT
>CDMY01000848.1:0-15584 GCA_001179505.1 Vitrella brassicaformis | reverse complement strand
CTGAGGTGGCATGGCGAGGTCAACGAGCGGTGCGGTCGGCTCGGCGAGGCGGGTTCAGTGGGTGTCAACTCGCCTCCGTCAGCAGGAGGGAGCCCTACGGAGGGCTGCACGGATGACATAGATGGAAGGAGTGGGTCACAACAGCCGTGCCAAAAGCACTCCGTGCAACGCCTCCTCCCTTGGATTTGAATTTTTGTCAAAATTACCCCCGTTTTTTGAGGGGTTTGGGACGTTTGAAAAAAAGGAGATGGGAGGGAAGGGGGCGACCCCGGTTTTCACCCGCGGAAAATGGCTATTTTTGGTGCCGAAAAAACCGCTCGCACATCACCGAGACAGCGGAAGAATCGAGGAAAATAGTTGATTGGTTGATTGATTGATTGACTGGTTGATTAATTGATTGGTTCATATACGTACCATCCCCGACTGTCTGTCTCTGTGAATGAATGTGGTGCCTCTGCTAACGCTGTCTGGCTGTTTGTCTGTATGAATTATGTATGCATGTCTCTATGTGTTGTCTTGTGTGTAATCTTATGTCTGTCTTATGGTGCGTGCGTGTATATGTGTAAGTGTGAAGGCAAATAGACTGTGTGGTAAATACATACGAGTGTTATCCAGTTCGATGTGTGAAAGACACTGGTTTGCGAGAGAAGAACATGCCAAGCAAGCTGTGATTCAACGGATTGCAACCCAACTTTTTTAAATTGTCTCCTTTTATTTTGGCGGCTTTTAAAATCTGTTCCTTGTTTGTCGGGGATTCTCTCTCTCTCTCTCTCTCTCTCTTCTTTCTTTTTTTCTCTTTTTTTCTTTCTTTCTTTCTTTCTTTCTTTCTTTTCTTTTTTTTCCTTTTTCCTTTTTTTTCCTTTTTTTTCATTTGCGTTTTCTGACTTTTCCGACGGTTTGCCGGTTTTTAAATATTTTTCGGCACATTTGGGACGTTTTAAAAAATGCGCGATCAGGGGAGGAGGCTTGTACGGGGTGTTAAGCAATCACTCGCTTGTACGTATAAACCAATCAAGCGTCCAAAGCAATCGGCGCTGTACTGATTGCTTTAGGCGATACTTACTGTACTGTTGCAAGTGTGACGGTTAACCTAAGCTGTTTCGTGCCTTGATTGCACATTCTTGATACGCCCATACCTCAACAAGGAGCAAAGCAACTGGGACGGGACGGGACGGTTGTGGACGGTTTGGACGGTTGTGGAGGGAAATGGGTCTGCGACATGTAAACAGCGTATAAATAGCTCGGTGACATGCTTTCCTTCTTCGTCTTTCTTCTCATCTCCGCAACAACAGGCCACCGACATCATTACAGAAGACATGGCCTCTTCGCGAATATCACCAGGGCCTACACGGCTTTCTATGGCAGACCCATCCCCTCCGCGCTCGTCGGCAAGTGGCATTCTTATGCGGATGCACACGAATGTTCGACGGAGCCGAGCCATTACGCCAATGTTGACCATCACCTCGAGGCTTTCCGCAGCCAGCAAACAGACACCAGCCCCGGCATCACCAATGAGATGGTTGAAAGGGCGTCAACTTCGTCAAGAACTGTCCTCTGGAAGGTAGACCGAGACGCTACGGGAAGCAACGGAGAATAATCGTCCGTGTCAGGTAAGGAACGGACAATTATTTCGTGTGAGAGGCTACAGCTCGCTTTGGGAAAGCGGCGGCTGGAGAAAGCTGCTCAAACCCATTGCGAAACTACTGCCTGACATGATCATAGTGACGAACGTCCTCGACGAGCCTCGCGTGCTGCGGCCGACGAATGAGAGCATCGGGCAGTCTGATCGGTTGGAAAAAACAACGGGCGAAAGCGGCGGTCTTGAGGCAGTCAGGCCATCTTGCCCCAAGCAAGCAGCCGAATATCAATCAACAGTGGAGTTTCTGTTAGCCCTGTCACTTTTAATGCTCGCCGAGGCCTGCTACCCATGCTCTCCGCCGCTCGCGTGTGGCCGTGCTTTGTGGATATCGTCTCTCCCTACTACCTTGACGAGTGGAGTCCCAAAGACGCCACGGCGAGATGGGAGGACAAGAAAAGCATGCTGGTGTGGCGGGGATCGAACACGGGATGTCAGTGGACGAATGCGGATGACCTGCTGTGGAAGTGCGAGAGGGGCAGACTGGTTAAGCTATTCGGACAAAACAACAAGAACGCTCTTTTCAGCGATGTTAGCAAGGAGCTGCGGTCGCATGGCCTCGTCTCGGATCACGACAAGTGGCCAGAGGGCAAGTGGGCTTCATCCCGTGTGGGAGACCTGTTCGATGTGGGCCTGACGGGCTACTGTCAGTGCAACACTCCATCTATCTGTTCGCAGCTGGAGCACATCCTTGGGAGAGCCAAGCCACTGCCGGTTGAGCGGTATTTCGACTACAAGTATGTCCTTCATGTCGATGGAAACTCATGGTCACGGCGGCTAGTCAGCTTATTACGGTCCAACTCCCTTGTTTTCATTTCGGTGAGCAACGCACGAGCCAAATCCGAGAGCTCGCTCTTTACATTTTCCCTCAGACCGCTTTTGAGACATGGATGGACGGGTGGCTGCAGCCATGGGTGCACTTTGTCCCGGTGTCTCCTTCACTCGGTGACCTGCCCGCAAAGCTGGTGTGGGCGCTGGAGCACGACGACGAGGCACGGCAGATAGCCCAGACAGCCCAGAGCTTCGCTGCGTCCCATCTGCGGCCCGTGGACTATCATTGTTACCTGGCGTGGCTGCTGATCGAGTATGAGAGCCTTTTCAGGCCGAGACAGCGACTGAGAGACCCTGGGTCATCCACGTCAGAAGGCGGCATTCTAAGGCATCTGATTATATGAGCAGAGTTTGATGTCCATTCGTCTTGGAATGTTTCTTTGCTGATGAAGCGGGGCAAGACCGAGATTTGCAAGATTTCGGCGAGCATCGAGAAGTTGCAAGAAATCGGCTTGTGATGTCACTTGAGACGGTTGGCTTCTTGTTGCAAAAGTGTCATGGTGCGGATGTCCTCTCTCTGACAACAGTCATAACCATACGCGCAGTCAAACACACCAGACAACCAACTGATCTCAGCCAACCGAGAAAGAGAGAGAGAGAGAGCCAGCCACACACATGCTTTTGTGCCCTCCGCTCTGAGTGAGAGTCCCGTGTTCCCTGACTGATGATGTGCGGGTCAAATATATGTGCTGTCTGCCTCAGTATGTGATCGGCGAGGGGACGGACCTTGTGGCGGATACGTAGGCACACACTGGGAGGCTAGAGAGACAACACAGACGGACAGACAGACAGATCTCAGGCAGATATGCGTGCATGTAATCCCAGTGAGACATGACCCCAAAAGCATCCCAAGACATGCATCCGGCCAGTCGGGAAGAGAGGAGAGGAGTAGGTCAGCACAGGAGCGAGTCCTGGAAGGACGAGGAGGCACATGGACTCAGAGAGAGAGCAAGATCTGGCTGAGGGAAGATGATGCAAGAAGGGCAGCTAGCTGTCGTACGAGTACTCGTGTCGCCTCGCTGAGGACTCACCGGGAGGGTGGCCAGCCGGGCGACGTACTCGTTTTCCACCATCACTCACATGCGCACTCCACCATCACTCTGCGGCTCCAAGGGCGGCTTGGGAAGACGCCCTGCCGAAGGGAATGTGGTCGGAAGGACCAAGGTCGTGCCGAAGCAACAGATCTCAAGAGAATGACTCAAGTCATATCGGAAGCGAACAATAACAATTATGAAACGCAACGGGCACTAACTCGCCTGGCCAACTTCTGCTATCTCGTCTTACGCCCCCAGGCCCACGCATGCATTCACTGCAGGCTTATCTAGCGCTCTTATTCATCGGCAGCCCTTTATCTTCCCTGGCTGCCTCCCCTGTGACCATCTACGGCTTGTCGTCATGCCTGCCTACACACAACTACTATCCTTCAGCCTGTCATCCATCAGCATCAGCATCAGATCCATCCGTCTATCCATTCATCCAGGGCTGCATCCTCTCCATCAGCACACGGTCCACGGCATCCAATGCATCCGTCCATCACATCCAGACACATACGTCCGCACTTCCAGTCATCTGAGCCGAGCGCCTTCATCAGGGTCACAGACATGGGCGAAGGGCATCGTGAGCACTTCGCAACATTCTGCATGAGCCTTGTGATGTCACTTATTCATTTGCAATAAGCGTATTAATGCACAGACCAGTGTATCAACAGCGAGTGTCTGTACAATGTATCAACATCAGGGCTACTATCAACAACCCTGATATAACCTAAGACACATCCATTTTGAGTATGAACAAGAGAAGTTGATGCTTGACAGAATAATGAATTTAGACATGCAGTCAATATACGGATGTGTGAAAAACACCTTAGCCTCAGATGGCGATCCTGCTGACGTTTAAGTGGTTTTGTCTATTCCCGGAAGCGTGACGGATGTTATACCTATTTCAATGATTGAATCAAGGGATGAAAATGAAATAGATCATGACATCATAACCATAAGCCTGTCTACCCGTGTCATGTCAGTCGGGTGGGGGGTGATATCAGTCGGCAATACCCTGGTGATGTGTTGTCTCTTTGTTTGACACGCATGTACGTGAGAGACAACCCCCTGTCTACCTCGTGGCTGTCAGGCAAGACGCAGCTAACACGCAGCTATGAAACACCCGTGTAGGCGCGAATTATCGACTGGAGGTGCGGGTCACTGCCGAAAACACGGCATCCTCCCACAACAGCACTTCAAGCTGACGAAACAAACCATTCCACCTACATCCACATGTCAGATACGGACAATCTGTGTCAGAAACTGCATGGATTTGTGCATGTTTGTATGATTCACACTGCCACTGGAGGGGCCTTAGGCCCCGGAAAGAGAGAAAGTGAGAGGCGGCTTTCATCTTCATTCATCTTCACTTACCAGGACGATCCTGAGTGGGTGCTGTTGAAGTTGCTGTGTGCCGAGCACAGGATCAACCTCTGCCGAGTAAGCCTTCACGCAAGGCAGGGAACGCACGCGTTCATCATGGGCATGGCCAGCCCGCCGAGCAACACACGCTGTGCACAAACCCTGCTGTGACACGCTCCCTTGACTTGCTTGATACGACCGATGCTTAGACGAACTTCGTCGCCCCTTCATGTATTCTACTTAAAAACTCCACGAATTACAGTGGTCCATTACAAAAAGAAAACAAAAAGACAACAAAAAGACAACAATGGTCCAGTACAACGAGGAGGGAGAAACCTCCTACGGGGTGGAGGCAGACAATCACTAACAATCACGCATCAGAGGCATCACTCAACAGCAGGGGAACCCAGGGGTAGCCAAGGGAAGGAGCCCGGCGTGAGCCCCGGACTCACCGCCCTGGTCTCTGCAGGGTGTCCTGCAATGTGCTGCTAGCCTCGATGCGCATGCCTTGTGTGTTCATGAGGACGCTCGAATGGATGAATGGATGAATGAATGAGTGAATGAATATTAATGAATGAAGATCTCGAGCTCGTGTCTCTGTAGATACTTTGTGTGAGACATATCTCGCGAACCAACCAGAGTGAGTGCGGTGATAATGTTGGGAACGAGTTGAGAGCCCTTTGAGTGAGGCTTCAGTTGCGGCAAGCTTGGCGCGTGTTTGTCCAGTCACTGCAGAGAAAGCAGCAGAGCAGGTATCGGTTGGGATCAGATAGAATTGAGTCAAGGATATCTCGCGAACCAGAGTGAGTGAGATGATAATGTTTGGAATGGATTGAGTGCCCTTCGAGTGACACTTCCAGCTGGACGCTTCAGATGCGCCAAGTGCCTTGGCTGCTGAGAACGGAGCGATTGGATGGTCGGACCAGGTCGGTTGTTGTAGGGGTGACAGTTGAGAAGGAAGGAAGGAAAGCGAGTGAGGAGCTGCTGCTTGGTGTGTGTGAGGCTCTCACCTGGCCGGTTCACATTTGGTTCACACCATCTGGGGGCTGCTTCTCTAGATGTCTAGATTCTGACAGTGTGCTCCTGTAGGAATTTTGTCAACTGCGAAATGGGGCCTGCATGTCTAGATTCTCGACGATTGCGAATGGCAATGTCCTCTTTAGGTGGAGAGGATCTGAGCTACCCCCTAACCAGCGATACTGCCGGAGTCGCCCGTCATGGGGGATGGGGGTGCGATGCTGCCTCGGGTACCCGTTGCGTCCGCCATCCGGGCATCCACGCGCGCGAGAGAGAGACCATCCACGCGCTCATCCACTCAGCCCTGTGAGTGCTGCGGCGGCCCTACAGGCGCCTATGTAAATGTGGTAAATTATCGAAAGGTCCGATTTTGCGAGCTGGCGAGGAGCATGATCTCAGACGTGTTCATCGCCCTTCTGATCATCTCTCACCAGGCCCTGTTCAACACGGTGTGTTACGGCGGCGGCCTTGTTGCCACCAGATCTGCCGTGTGCACCTCCATGCAGTGTGCCGTCTGTGTGTGTGGCTGCAGCGTGCACTGAAGCCCACATCGCGCGGTGCGCTCGTCACGCAATACCGTGGGAACATGAGGGAAAACAAGAGGGAAGGCAAGGTGTGTGCTCGACGCACGGCACCACCACCACAGACGGCAGATCTGTTTTTTTCCCCCCGCTTTGGTGTGTAGGCAGTGTTTGTGCAGGAGGGCCACAGTGTCCTACGCCGCACGAAGGAGACCCCCAACGCACAAAAACATCGGGCCTGTATACCCACGACAGAAATAAGAACGACAGGGTATACAGGCGATATGTATGCAGCGACACACAGGTGACCAGCCCTCCTTTCATGTCGGCGAAGGCTTATCCGGATGCCACGCATCCACGCCAGTCCATCGTAAGCGGCCCCCTCAGCCCTTCACACCGCACGACGACTCATGGCTAGGCGTGCGTGTGTTTGTGCGTCATCATAGAGCACCAGAGACGAACAACAGCACGTTGCTGTAAGCGGACCCTCGGCCCCCCTCAACGCACGGCACGACGACTGGCTGTGCGTGTTTCTGTTTGTGTACGACTGGCTGTGCGTGTGTTTTTGTTCCACAATAGAGCGCCAGAGACGAACACGATCGCGGTGGACAACAAAAATGGCGTGATTGTGCCTGCTGTGCAGCAGGAGACGAGTTCGCCGGATTGCATCAGCCACGCACAGGTGCTGGTGCGCCTTTTCTCAGCGATGTGTAGCGCCGCCGCACTGCGGGTATCGTCCATCTCTAAAATCGTGAAAGATATCTCATCGCACGATGAGTTCACGGCAACACTGTTCGGTAGCGAGAGCTGGAATAGACTTTCTCTCCAGGAGCTCTCTCAGCCGAGTATGTATTTCGACGAATGCTGCAGCGACGCCAATCGTGAGTTCTTGAAATGGCCTACAACAGTTCTGTCGTACGGGAAGCGTCTCGAGCAAGGTCGGCTCATGCTCCGCCGCATGTTCGTACCCCACCAGGTCGAGGTCTCATTTCCGTCGCTTGATGCCGCTTTTGCAAAGAGGACGTATCTTTCGCAAAAACTCTTCCGAAACGCGGCCCGTATTGAGTCACTTTCAGATTTTCAGCGGCTGTTTTCCGGCGAGAGGAAAGATATGCTGAGCACGCTCAAAATCAATGGACGATCTTCGAAATGCTCGCCAACGGCTCGTTGCCTGAAGAAGTGCTTGTCCTCGAAGACGACATTTGGCTAGTGCCGCGTTTTCACAACAAACTTGCACAGCTGCGTCTTCAGCTCACGCGGCGAACATGGGATGTAGGCACGAATGACTTCATTGACTGCTGTTACATTGACTGCTGTGCAGATTGTATTTCTTGGCACGTGCTTAAAGATAAGGTTGAAGGCGAAGGAGTCGAAAAACCTGTATCGATCGCAGGCTTCTCGATGCTTCAACGCCGTCATGTTGCACAAGCGTGCGGCCATGAGAGTCCTCGAGACGGGTGTCATTGTCGACGGCTTCCTACCGGTCGATCACCTCTTCAATCGTTACATTCCGCTGCTCGGCCTCAATGCCTTCTACCTATACCCGCCAATCGCGTACGAGGGGTCCAAAATTGGGGCCACGTACCCGTGTCCGGGGGAGAATAATTGAGTGAGATCTAAAGTAACATGGGTCGCTGTGAGGTTTGAAGACTATCATTGCTACCTCGCATGGCTGCTGATCGAGTATGAGAGCCTCTTCAGACCGAGACAGCGGCGGTAGCATAACCTTGCAAAGACACACGGCCTATCTGACCGTCTCACGTACCGCCAGCAAGGAGGATGTAACACCTGAGGGATTGTGACTTACACATTGTGATTCGCATTGTGTACAGGACGAATGCTCAGTCTCATGGGTCGGATTCTTCATTGCGACGGCTCACAATGAATGAATGTCACCGGCTTGGGAAATGCGCAACATTCACAACGGATAAATGGGACATTTCCCATATAACGATTTTCCCATTTACGTCCGTACATGGCTAAGTTTGGCTTCTCATCCATTCATTCATTCATTATACACACATAGCCAGGCAAGTCTGATAGCAAATGTATATGCACAAATCTGCACAATCTATCAACACGTGGCTACAATCAACGACCCTCATTGACTCTCATCCCTTCCTCCTCTTCTTGCGAGTCTTGCGACTAACCATCTCCTCCTCCTCGTCATCTACTGACATCTCATCGGGCTGCTCTGCTGCTACACTTTCCACAGGCTGGTTGTGCAGCGCCACCATGGCCTGACGGTATGCGATGGCCTCCTGCAGGGCCTTGTCGGGGTCGTCCTCATTGATGGGAAACGACTTGGTCCTCTCCCTGCCGCCCTCGTGCCATCTGGCCTGCATCGGTGCCTGCTCTTGTCGTACGTGACGCCCCTGACGCCGCTCTGGCGCTCAGCCCGCTCCTGCACAGCCGCTCGCCCGGTGGCCACCATCTCGAGACGGTGCTCCTCAGCCAACGCCTGACATACACACATACATATAGGTGCAACATGAGGCTGACATAACAGCATGAAGTTCAGCCGATTAAGTGGTTACCTTGGCCTTGTGGAAGCCGTGCTCACTGACGTAGAAGTTCTCGAACTTCGGCTTGCCGCCCTCGTGCTATGAAGCCACCCAGGCCTGGGTATTCTCGTGCCAGGAAACACCCGGCACATCAGACTGGTGTGCTGCCGCAAATCCACACACACATGAGAACACAGGTGTCGCCTTTCCTCTCATTTCCTGACCCGCGACGTCGACGACAGTCTGTCTGGTCTTGGCCGTCCTGCGGTGGCGTCCCTGTGGGCCCTCCTTGCCGGCTCGCTTGCGGGAGTAATACTATAATCGTAACACACCCACAGGGACGAAGCAATGCTGTGTCCTTTCTGTCGTGCTATCTATGCATTCACATACGTGCTTTTTCCACTTGATGAAGTCCTCCTCCCCCAACTCGCGCAACATCCTCAGATGGAATGTGCGGTTTGCCTTCCGGGCCCTCTGTAAAAGAAACGAATCAACGTAAATTGGTGTAGGCGGATGCTAAATTCTCACGGCACTACACATCGCACGATAGTCTGCGTCAGACATCAACGGGCCGGCATCCCTGTGAAAACAACAGATTAGATAAGTGCCTTGCATATCTGGATACATTCCGTTCCTTTCTTACCCATGCTCATGAGGGGCGACGTAGATGTGGTAGAAATCAACTATGGCCATTCTCGCACAACGCTCGATCAGCGCCCGCTGCCGCGACATCTCCTTGCTCAGTCACGTAAAACATATGCTCAATGTGAATGCACAGACCATTATATCAACAGCGGTAATGTAATGTTTCTGTACGATCTATCCAACCAATCTAATAATTGAATCTATAAACAACCCTCACTCATTCTCTCCCCTACTCTTCCTCTTTTTCTTCGGGCGCTCCTCACTATCGTCTACGGCGGGCTGCTCTGACTCTGCCTCCTTGTCGACAAATGTGTAGTGCCTTGACACCATGGCCTGCCGGCAAGCGGTACACGCAGCCATGTTGTGTAGTTCTGCGCACTGGATGTACAAGAACGCCAAGTGGGGCAAGCATGTGTTGATGCGTTTGTGGACCGGGAAATAGAGGGGACAGGTCTCAAACCCAACAAAAGCCCAAAAGGTTTAACCAACTTCTAAATCGCAAATCGGCTCCTCGCACAAACGTGTCCTCGCACAAACGTGAGAGACTGGCCCTCGGCTTAGAGCTCGCAATAGGGTCGGAGCTCTGCGGTGCAGTTTCAATTGTATGAGTTTCATTTTGTGAGAGCCACCTGAGGCTCGATTCTGAGCTCCTACTTTTAGCACTTTGGTGGGAAATCCACTCGGAAGTCCTTGTAACAAGGATCTTCAGGATCTTTCCAACTATTGTCCCGTGAGAGATCGGCCTGTGAGATGAGTCGGTGTCAACACTTCAAGTTGACGACAACATTCCGGGCCTTGGCCCTCATTGCAAGGCCTGTCGTGTGGCTTGCCTTATTTGCCAGGCCGGTCTCATCATTGGCATTGGAGGGTGCAGATACGGATACACCACAGCGGCTGCTGCACCTAATCCAGTCGTCGAGCACAGAATTCGCCACTTTCCACGAGTTTCTGGATCACTTGCGCGTCCCTACCTCCCTTCAGAAGTCCCCGAGCGACATGCGCGAAGAAAGAAAGCCAGCGGTTGTTTTGCTGAAGGAACTGCTGGGCCCTCAACGACATCTACTTCTGCGAGCATGACATCATTGAGCTGTTGCACCAGTCGCTGCACAACGAGGCGGACATCGCGTGTGGGATGGATTACACGACCGCCGACCACGATCCGGGAGCTGTGGATTTCTACGACACGGTGGGTGGAAAGGGACAATTCCATTTCGTGCTATTCTCATTGCAGGTGTCCTTGTGTGACTGCTTCAGTGGGTATTTCGAGATAGAGACGGCAATCCGTGGGGGTCATTCGCCTACTCAAATTGGCGGCAGCTTCAAAGCGGCAAGCCTCTTCAAGTCGGCTGCTGCTGGAACGGCGCTGCTGCTCTCAACCCCATCCCCTTCATCGCACACAACGCTCGCTTTCGTCGAAGCCGCGATGGCATCGTTGGCTGCTCCGTCGACCGAGAGTGCTCTGCGTCCTAGTGCAGTCTCCTCTGCAAGGACTACGCGAGAATTGGTTTCCACCGGGTGCTGACTTTCCCTTTCATTAGAGTAGCATACGATCTGGGCACTTACCAGCTCTTGAAGCCCCCACCACGCGAGGCCTTTGCGATGGACAGACCGATTGAGTGGCAGCCACTGTCTCGTGAGACGCTGTGCTGGGCCATTGTGAGGCCGGGCAGCGAACGGACGGCCAAGGACTGCCCCCAGCAGTGGGAGTGTCTTATGGATGACAGAAGCGCATACAGCCGCAGCGGGCTGCAGCGTCGAGACTTGCCACCGTCATGGCATGATGTCACCAAGGCAGCTGCCGAAGAGAGCAAGAATCAAGGAGGAGACGACAAGAGATAGGGACGCCTGATGATGGGCTCGCTGTGTCTTTATGGTATCATCAGGTGACTTGCGGTATGTATGTAGTGTCCACATGTCCACGTCTAGACGGCCAACAAGTGTGTTACGTCATCGCAAACCGTGCACGTCGCGAGATGCGGCCATATGCATGAGTCCGAGCGATGTGCCATTCTTTGATTCCTCCCACCCACGAGTTTCATGCGTTTCCCTCTTGCTGGCGTCATCGCAATATGGATGAAAACGCGTGAAGCTCCTTCACACACATGCACATGTACCATGTGCATGGAACCCGCCAGAAGATATCCCACGTATGGATGTTTTCATGAAAACATCCATGCCACACACCTTCACACGGGGCGAGCGGAGTCTCAGCCCCTTGTGAGGCTCCCGCGCCTCCAAGCAGACATAGACAACTAACGCAACACACACTCGTAGATACTATCGATGCCTCACCACACCAAGAGGCTGGCTTCGAGAAGGCCAAGCAGATGGCCATCGCACACCGGCGGGCCATGGAGTCAAGGCACTACACGTTTGTCGGCAAGGGTAGCAGCAGAGCAGCCCGCCGTAAATGATAGTGAGCGTCCCATGAGGAAGAAGCATGTTGTACAGTCTGTACAATTCATCAACATGATGGTTGATGGATTGGGTTGATAGATTGTACAGAGACATTACATTATCGCTGTTGATATACTGGTCTGTGCATTCACATTATTCAATGTCAAGGGTCCACCGTGAAACGGAATGCCGGCTCTACTGACGTACGGAATCAACGATGTATGCAGAATTTGGTTGGAACACGTCTGCATATGGTGACCAGACGAATAAAGGAAGCAAACCGCACCCGCACGAAGGGGGGGCGGATGGAGTGGAAGCCAAGGGGATAGCAGAACTGCCGGCGCTGCATTATCGAGAGCATCTCGCCAAGGACCTGTAAGTGGCCAAGGACCTGTAAACGCCGAAACTTGCCGAATGGGTCAGACCTGGAAGACGGGCTTTTCTGCTGCAGGTACTACTCGATGCCCATTACGTCTGTGCTGTTCAATGGACGGTCCAAGTTCCAGAGCGTGCAGATCTTTAGCACAAAGCACTTTGGGAAAGTTCTGGTCAGTATGCAATTCGGGCATGATTATGATGGCGGTATTGCACTGCATATCACCAGGTGCTTGACAACAAGATGCAATCTGCGCAGAGCGACGAGTGCCTGTACCACGAGTCACTTGTTCACCCCGCGCTGTTGTCTCACCCGCATCCTGAGGCGGTCTTCATAGGGGGCGGCGGTGAAGGCGCCACTCTGCGGGAGGTGCTCAGGCACAAGAACGTCAAGAGAGTCGTTATGGTCGACATCGACCAAATCGCTGTCAAGATGTGCAGGTTACTCACGGAAGAGTTGGGGTGTCGCCGTATCGCTGTTTCGTTCCTGCATCTGCATGTGCGTGCAGGGACAATTTGCCTGAATGGAATGGCGGTGTCTACGACGACCCGCGCGTGGAGGTCATATACGACGATGCGGGCAAATACCTGGCGACCAGCGGTGAACGTTTCGACGTCGTCATCATGGACATCTCCGACCCGATCGAAGCTGGCCCCGGCTGGGTGCTGTACACGAAAGAGTTCTACCAGAAGCTCAAGCGAGATAGTCTGCGGGAGCACGGAGTACTGTGCACGCAGAGCACCGCGTGCTCCGTCAACATGATCACAGAGGGATTTACTGTCATAAACCAAACACTCAAGAAGGTACGGACAGCTGGACAAAAACTCTGGGTGTTACCTGTGTGTTTTCAGGTGTTCGCACACGTGTGTCCCTACCGAATAGACATTCCCTCGTTCGGTGCTCCTTGGGGCTTCCATATTTGCTCCGACAACGCCGAATTCCTCCTCTCACCAGACACCCCTCCAGTAAGCATGCAACCTGCTCACTGTCGATGCCTGAGCCTCGAGTTGTTCACGGATTGATCAATGACCAGGGCGAGATAGACGAGCTGCTCGAGGCCCGCCTCGGTGCCGACCAGATTGTCAAACTCAAGCACTACGAAGGGTACGCGCACCGCCACATGTTCTCGCTGAGCAAGTACGAGCGGCTGGCGTGCGAAAGGGAAAAACGGCTGCTCAGCACAGACAACCCTGTGTTCGTCGAGTAACTGAGGATTATTCGTGTATCTGGATTGATTCTTTGTCGAGTGTTACTAAAAGCAGTCGACTGTATATCGACCTACCAGATGACACTATGCGCATGTTTAAGGCAGTGACTTCACATTGATGCCTCTATGCGACTATCAATGTGATACTATTCTAGATCCCAATGATAGTGCAAAACGACGACTCAGTCAGATCCATCTATCTCCCTCTTGCTATCCATCCATCCACCCATCCATCCATCCCTTCTCAACTATCTAACAAGCAACGTAATCCAAGCCCATCTTTGTCGGTTGTCTCTGGGCAATGACATTGCCAGCACACAGAGTGGTGGACGTCATGCTCACGTGGATACGCGAATGGCCGTCTACTCCCAGCTACCTTCTACGTCGTATGTCTGCCACGCCCGCACTGGATCCGACTCCCACACCTGGCGGTAGTTGATCCGCGTCACCTTGTCCGCCCGCAGATCCCGTGGATGTGGTGCCGGCAAGGAACTTGCGCTGCAACAAACACCAGGAGGACGACGGAAAGGGCTGAGGCTACAGTAGTTATGTCCTTACCAGAAGCTGGCGATGCCCACTGAGGGGAAACCATCCGGTCCCACGCTCGCCTCGAGTTTAGAGTAATGGGTGGTTTCTCGAATATGTCGGTCGCCGGACACGTCCCTGACAACAAAGACATAGTGAGTGAAAAGGAATTCTGAATTTTTTCTTGCCTGTGCACACTCCCGGTTGTTATACCCAGAGAATGCACGCAAGTCATTTTTACCCTTGCCACCCTTGTGCGTCGCAAGCCATACCGATGATTTGACCTCCCGTTCATACCTTAAGGTTCTCGCACTTTGAAGTCAGTGCGTAAGCTTGATGCTCACCTGAGTCACCTGGAGATGATGTCTCTCCCCGTTGAGGCTGAGGTTGCTTGTGTACGCCCGCTGGTGGTCGCGCACGTGGATGATAGTAGAGAGAGGGAGAGGGAGGGGTGCGACCCACGAGAGAAGACAACCGAAACATGGGCTTGGATTACGTTGCTTGTTAGATAGTAGAGGAGGGAGGGAGGGATGGATGGATGGATGGATTGGGGGCTTGGCAAGAGGGAGATAGATGGATCTGACAAAGAACAGGAGGAACTCCAAACTATTTTGCCGTCTAGTTGCCGTGACATTCATGTTCTTTGTCATACTCGTGTCAATATCAAATCGCATTAAATCCTTACACGGTCATGCATGCAATACACTCTGAAAATGGCATGACATGATGTCACTTTGACATGCTTCACTTATGACATGATACAAAGAACAAAAGATAGTGACACATCAGGGCACTTGTTCAATGCCTCTCACATGTCGATCATTGTAACTTTTTGGACAGAACACTTGTTCAAATGCAAACTAGCGTCCCATCTTCTCCGCTCAACAGAGAAAAGTGCATTCGGGCCAGCGTGTTTCACTCCGGGCTCGGCTGTCCTCGTCTCGTCGTGTTTGACGGAAATATACCCCGCTCGCCAGATTTACCCAAAGAGACATTTACCAAAAAAAAACCGGCTAATCGAATCCCTCCTCACAGAAGATCTGGTCCCAAGGCAGCATCAGGATCCGGACAAGTCATCGGCACCGCTGCTCCAGGTGAAAGCACTCAGTGGTGCACCACCTTCGTCACACACATCTCTGTGTCCCTTCCGTGGTCTGTTCGTGTGTTGTCGGTGCGGGGGCCAGCTTCTTGTCGTGACGCCACTGATGGCCATTCTGGTGCTTTTCGTCGCCCTTCTCATAGGCTCCGCCTCTGCCGGACCCGTATCCCAAGGCAACACCGTCCGCCGGCACGCGCCGAGGAGCCGACACGTGACTTCGGCCGATGGCCCAGATGACGTGGATACTTCCGTGCATCAGGGCAACCTCACCTCCAACACATCATCAGGTGGTCCGTCATGCACAGAGATGACCGCATATGTCATGGGACTGGCACACATGAAATGGCTGACTGTGTGGGTTTCAGTATTATCGGTCCTCGAGAACACCAGACCTCTAGACAAGATGCGAGGGAGACATATGGACCAG
>CDMY01000845.1:0-15681 GCA_001179505.1 Vitrella brassicaformis | reverse complement strand
AATAAGACCGATGGACTGGCCAGTCAGTTAAAGTTGTTTCTGTCCATGTATGACATCATGAAGGGTGGTCAACACAGATCTCACTTCGGTGATGGCTGATAAGATCGTGTCTCCTCAGAATGCTTTCCTTGTCTTTCCTTGTCTTCACCTCTCTCTCTCCGTTACACAGCACTCTACCCTAGCTCACAAGCTCGCAGTGGTTCGTCTTGCCAAACTGGCAAACCTGACAAGGGGATCAGCCATCACGCGAAAGAAAGGACGGACACCAGACGACTCTGTCTGTGTCCTCGCACCGATCAATCAGCGCAGATACGTTTCCGATCAATCAGTGCAGATACGTTACACGACTCAACGACGACGCTGCTCGGTCGCCGGGCGAAACTTCCTGCTGCGGACTTGACAGTCCTCCGCAGTCCGCCTCATATATATATACACATAGGTGGCACGTACGTACGTATGGACACAGAGCACGCAATCGCATACACTCACAAACACACCGCCGGCCGTTCTGTGTCCCCTCCCTTCTCCCCCGCTCTCGATACGCTTCGCCCAGACATACGTACGTGCGAGAAAAGCCACACCGCAGCAACACACACAGGGAGGAAGGAAGGGACGCAGGCATACGGGGATATGGGGAGACAGAACGAGTGAGTGGGACACATCCTCTTTTACTAAACCACCACACGCACGCACACACATCCCTCAGTCATCCTGCATGCATTGTGTGTCGATAGACAGCACCCTTTGGGCGTGCGTGGAGGGAGGCGCAAAAAGCGGTCAAAACTGATCCCCAACCACCACACAACACACAATAAAGCGGAAAAACAGACATCACAACCGCAGCATCCACCGGACGACTCGGCAACCACGTAGCACCACACGACACGTACAGGCACATCCACAAAAAGCCGCACACACAAACGCGATGCATGCAGACACGCACACATGTGCGCTCTGTCATCATGCAATTTATGCAGGTTGTCGGTAAAACACTGTACACTGGTGCGTATGTATGTATGTATGCATGTGGGGATCGATTGAAAAAGGCGGCATGCCACCAATCCCACATACACGCATGACCCCCTCGGCGCACTCACCCTATCCGACACCACAAACGCACAGACAGACGGATATGCATGACCAGGCAGACGCCATGAAGCTGATTGAAGACAACACACGGATGCGGTCTCGACTCCAGGCTGTTGTGCCGTCTCCTCTCACCTTATGCGCTAGCAGTGAGTGCGTTGGCCGTCTTCTGAGCTAGATACTCCTGAAAGCACTTGTAGTACTTCTCGCGGCCGAGCTGCTTGCTCGACAATTTGCGCAGCTTGTTGGCCAGCTGCACGATGTAGCCGGTCGCTTGTCCCACGGCTTGCGCCTGGAGACGGAACTTCACGCCCTCGGCAGCAGCGTTGAATGCCTGGTCTGCGTAGTCGTCAATGCTGTCATCGGTAAAGTCGCTGATGCGCTCTGCCGCCTCTTCGGCAGCTCCCTCACCGAGAGCCCCGAAGTCCACTTCCTTGTCGAGGCTCTTCTTCAGGTTGTCATCGAAGACTTGGCGAAGCTTCTGTCGCAGGTCGTCCCTCATATCTTCCGTCAGATCTTCTGTACTCTGCGCCGCTTCGTTGAAGAAGTCCTTCAAGATGATGTGCCACTCCTCTCGGGACTCGTCAAAAGCATTCTTGACCGCACGAGCCATGCCTGCACGCATTAAAGAGGTCGTAAAGCAACAGAGCAACAGAGGGGCCAATTGACTAGTCTGCGCGTGTTGGCATTCTCACCTTTGCCAACAAGCTCGAGGATCTCCTTGATCTTGTCTCCCAGGCCCAGCCCTTTCCCGACCCATGCTGCTGCCTTCAGCATCCAGGGCATTCTGCCCTCCAACTGGGTCAAGATGGCATCCAGATGCACCATCTGACCCACCTGACCCACCAGCTTCTCCATCATCACATCCATCCGCTCCATGACTGCCTCCATGCTCGCCTCTGCTATGGCCTGACCAACTGCCGCGAACATCATTTCCCACGGAAGGACAGCAAGAGTAATCTTGAGGATCAGCTTGCCGACGCCTTTGACAATAGCCCAGTCGACGTCCTTCTTGCACACGCCCTCAGTGCTCCAGCTGTCCAGTTTGGTGACGCCTCGATGTCCCAGCACCTTCCTGGACTCGATCATCATCTCCTGGCTCTTGCTGAGCAGGACAGCATCCCAGGAGGCAACGACGGCCGACAGAGTGGCACCGACGAACAGCCCGCCACCGACGCAGGCAACAGGAATGCAGCATGTGAAGGCGCCAACCACCACAATCCACAGCTCGATGGTGCGGCAACGCGCCAGATGATAGATGTGCTGAAGCTGTGCATCACCCAGCTGAGACAAGTGCTGAGACAGCACAACAGCAGCAGCCGGGTTACGCGAGGTTGGTAGAGCGCCGCTGCGTGTCGGTGGCATGGTGCGGATGGTGGGGAGGGCGCCTTCCTCAGGGACCATGGTGGTGGCGAGGTTGAAGTGGAGGTCCTCAAGTGCCATAATTGCGCCAGATCTATCGAGGGAAGGCTGAGTGAAGGGGAGGAGGGGAAAGGGAGCGGGATGTCAGGAGGCCGCGTCAGGAGATCGTGTCCTCTTGGATCGTGTGCGGAGGGATCCCAAGGCAGCAGCGCGGAACAGGCGCAGCGCGAAAAGACCCGCGATGACTTTGCCGCAAACGCAGACCCCGGCACTACAAAGCCTGCAGCCTCGAGGGCGAGCTCGCAGATGCCAACCTCCCCCCCGTGAAGATTGACCCCTCTTCGACAGCGCATCGGGAGCATTCGGGGGCAGATCTACGAGTCGCACACTTTCTGTTTCTGTTGATGCTCGTTTATTGAGTGGGTGGTGAGCTGGTGAGAAAGATCTGCGGGTGGAGATCCATCCATCCATCCAATCCATCATCTCATGAGTGGATCTGCAAGTCCTCCGACATTCAAGCCCTCCCCAGGCATGACGCTGCTGCTCTCGGGCAGCGCCGGGATTCTTGGCTGGCTGCCAGTTCACCCCTTCGATGGTGCGGTGCACACACACTCCGAGAATGTTATTCTCTCTCTCTGTGTGTGAATGGTTTGTTGTGTTGATTGATTCAGTGTTGAAGATTCGGATGCAGCTCAACGCTGAGGGCGGCGGGACGAAGCTCTACAAGGTACTCGTGCAGAGACCGACAGACAGACAGACAGACAGAATCGCTGTGCGTGTCAGCTCGGTGGTCAGTCAGCGCAGCACGGTCCTCTCCTCCGCCGCCATGCTCGGTTGCATGTATGTTTCTGTGCAGAACAGTGTGGATGCGGTGGCCAAGATATTTAAGACGGAGGGCCTTTGGGGACTGTACAGGTGAACGAATCACACGTGAACCACGCCGACGACACAATGCTGCTGTCTGGACGATTGCTCTTGTCTGTCTGTCTGTGTGTCAGCGGTTTGAGTGCGGGCATCACGCGGCAGGCAACTTACACCACACTGAGAGGCGGACTCTATCAAATGTACGTGGGCCACAAAGACAGACAGACGCACAGGCTCACACAGGAAGTGCCGCTCACCGTGTCTTGTCAGCCTGAGGGACCGCTACACGGTGCCGGGTGCCAACCCGACAGTGGCCGTCAAGCTCGGCTGCGGCCTCACATCGGGCGCCATTGCGTCTGTCGTCTGCTGTCCTGTGGAGGTATCGTTGGTGCGGATGCAGGCAGACGGCCGGTTGCCGGTGGCCGAGCGGCGGGGCTACACTAACGTCTTCAACGCCTTGTACAGGATAGCCAAAGAGGAGGGCATTCTAACGTGCTGGAGGGGGTCCACACCGACTGTCGCACGGGCAATGGTCGTCAACATGGTGCAGTTCGGCAGCTATGACCAGGCTAAGGAGGTCCTCATGGCCATGACGCCACTCAAGGGGGTCAGTAAATCGGTCAAGCTTGAAGGCTTCTGTGTGCATTAAAGAACCTCTCTCTCTCTCTCTCTCTCTCTCCTCTCTCTGTGTTTGTGTATGTCTGTGTGTCAGGTTGGTCTCCATTTCTCGGCCTCTCTGATCAGCGGCTTCACCTATTCCGCGGCGTCGCTGCCCTTCGACATCGCCAAGACCAGGATGCAGAACCAGAAGACCCCGGCGGGCGAGATACCTCAGTACAGAAACATCTTCCAGGTGCCGGCTCGAACATCAGTCAAGCTCACACCAGACGCATGCACCAGAGCATCTCATGTGTCTGTCTGCGTGTGCTATGTTGGTTGGTCCCTCCCAGACGATGTGGCGCATCGGCTCGTTGGAGGGCCCTCTGTCCCTGTGGAAGGGCTTCTGGCCGTACTTCGGCCGTGGTGGGGGCCACTCGATCTTCATGTTTCTGTGGCTGGAGCAGCTCAAACTACTCGCACACAGAGCTGGTACGTACGCACTTTGACTGACGCGACGAAGTACACACCGGTGTACTACTCAATCAAAGCAAAGCCCACTGGTGTGCCCTGTGTGTGTGTGTGGCTCGGTAGGCTATGCATGACTGTTTGGTCCATGTGTGCGCGGACAAGTGCGCACCGGGTGGTGTGTGTATTTTTGAGTGCCTTTTTGTTGAGGGTGCCGCACAGAGACAGACAGACAGACATGCGTTCATGACCGATGCATGATTATGAGTGCTCGTAGGTAGGCAGGTCGGTAGGTACATACCAGCCATCATTGTCTTTATTTTTCGCCAGCAAGCTAGTGTGTAGACACTCGTCAAGGGCGGGAGGGCGGACACCGTGTGAGCTGCCAAAGCTGAGGATCGTAGAGAGGTTTGGACTTTTGCGTGTCTGTCTGTCTGTCTGTCTGTCTGGGTGTCTTGTCGAAGGGAACATACCTAGAATTCGAGTGCACTTCGCTCGGTCGCATGGGTCCACTCAATCTCTTGGATGTGGATGCAATCATCGAAGCCATGAAGGGCATCCGACCAAGCCCACTACACGCACCGTCCATGGAGTCTCTAGTCGACAAGCAAATCGAACAACCCGACAGACAGACATGGACCTCAGAAGGCCCTGCCGTCCCCACCCTCCCACCCTCCTTCTAGCACTAGTAGGTCCGTCCGTCTGTCAGTCAGTGTCTGGTGAAGAAGGCCGTGATGGGCTGGACGCCTTGGGGCAGCCCCTCCTTGGCCGCCTGTCTGTCGGCCTTGGCCTTCTTGTTGCCTCCCTTTTTGACACCACCACCACCGGCAGCCTTGCGCTTCTTTCCACTGACAGCCCCACCGCTGCTGGACGCACCACCCGCAGCCCGGCCGCCACGATGAGCAGCACCACCAGCCCCAGCAGCAGCGGCATTACCAGTCTCCCCGTTTGAGGGACTCGGCTGCTGGTGGTCGTCGTCTGCGTCAATGGGGTTGTCCTGGTCGGCTGGCTGGTGGTGGTGGTGCTCTTGGGGAGGCTTCTTCTTGTTCTTGGCCGCAAGCGTGAAGGGGTTGATCGCCAGATCCGTCACTGAAGGCACCCACGCACAATAAGAGACATAAGAAAGGCGCGTGTGCATAAGCTGTGTATTATCCCACCCACTCACCCTTGAGCTGCGGCGCCTTGCCCTTGCCCTTAGCGCGCTGCTTGGCCCCATTCCCACCGCCACCCCCACTCCCATCTCGCCCCTCGCCGCCGCCGCCGGCCTTTGCCGCCTTGGCGGCCTTGCTGGTGGCCTGTGCATTGGCCAACTCCACCAGGCTGTCCTTCAGGAAATGAAAACGCATCGAACGCGACGACGCCGTGTCTAAAAAGAGAAAGAAAGACAGAGACCATGATGGATGGATGGATCGGATGGGTGGGTAGGTGCTGAGGTGAGTGAGGGTTTGCCGACTCACTCCACTCACCGACGTCTGCGAGGAAGATGGTCTGTCTGGTGCCCCGATTGCGGCTGGCGCTCTCGGCCAGGGCACGCAGAAACAACACCTACAGGGACACAGTGAGACGTACCGTGAGATAGACACACGAGTGAAGAGGAGAGCTCTGCGATTTATTCACTTACCGTGGCGCCACCTATGAGCTTCTGGGCGGCCTTGGTCACCTGCATGCACACGTGAGTGAAGGGTTGGCCATCCACACAAGCTCCTCTCTCTGCGCGTCTCTGTCTGTCTGTCTGTCTGTCTGCAATGAGTGGTACCTGTTTGACGTCGTCTTCAAATTTGATGCACTTGACTACGCGGGAGAGGGGCAGGGCGGTGAACACCGATCCGGCACCATCACTGAACAATGTCGTGCAGGGGGATGCAATTGTGTGTCACGGCTTGGCTGGCTGCCTGCCTGCCCGCCCGCCCGCCCCCCGACTGACCCAGACGTCTTGTCGTCCTCTACGCCGCCCGCATCCTTCTGCAGACACGACAACGAAAAGACGGCTAAGTGAATTGCGTGTGTGTGCATGTTTGTGTGCCTGACGTACCCACTGCTGCAGCTCCCGTGTGTAGCGCTCCTTGTCCTCGGCAGCAGCCCTCTCCCACACCTGATACACACCAGGATGGGACGAAGAAATGGATGGATGGCATTTAGGATTGGCTGACTGGCTGACCTTCTTCTGCTCGGCCGTGAGGTTGCGCCATATGGCAGAGAACTCCTTCGTCTGCTCCGTAGCCTGCAATGCGTCCACAGACAGCCACACGGACAAGACAGACGGACAAAGAGATGGGTCCCTCACTTAATCAAGGCTTCTCCCTCTCCCTCCCCGCGTGTGAGTACTTACATTTGCCTTTTTCTTCTTGCCCTGCTGCCCGTCGGCGGCATCCTCGACTACAATAGCGTTGCCCTCAGTGCCATTCCCCTCCTCCTGCTGCTGCTGTTGTTCTTTTCTGCTCTTCTCCTGGTCTGCCCGCTTGATACGCTGGGCCTGGAGGAACAGCATGTAGGCCGACTGGTTGCGCTTCGGCTTGGGGCCGGGGGCAGGCTTGGCCGCTGTGTTGTCGGTGCCATCCGAGCCGTCACCACCCCCACCACCCACATCCACACCGTCAGGCCCGTCTGCGTCGATGCCCCCCTCCTCGCCGCCCCCTTCTGCTGCTACCTGGTCATCCCTCTCACCGTCCCCCTCAACCACACCCTCGCCACCATGGTCATCCTCTCCTATCGCCCCCCCCTCCATTTCCACATCCATATCGACGTCCGCGGCGTGGTCGCCCATGAGTTCGTCCATGAGTTCGTCATCCACCTCAGGGCCATCATCCCCATATTCGAGATCTCCTCCCTCCTCGTCTGCGGGCCGCGGGGGCTCCTCAGCCGCTGGCGGCATGGCGGTCTCCTCCACATGGGCAGCCGGCGGGACGTCCTGCGGAGATGGGGCTGCAGCGGCATGGTTCTGGGCGGCGCGTGACTCCCATGCTGCCAAAGAGAAGTTGTCATTGCAGATCATCCATCCATCCATCCGTGTGCGTGCGTGTGGTGTGTCTGCATACCTACCTACCTTGTTCTTCATCCTCGGACATTTGTTCCCACTGTCGGCGCACCAGCTGCGTGGCCTCCGTGATGGTCTTGTCGGCGTGCTTTGGTCGCTCGGCCGCCATGAAGAGCCGAAACCCGGTTTTGGCGGCCACAAAGCCCATGTCGGGCGCCGTCACCATCCCGATCTTCTTCATATGTCGCCAACGCTGCGGATCTTCCTGCTACATCGTCAGCGGATAGAGCGCTTCTGTCGATGCTCACACTTTACTTACCCACAGCAACGGTTTGAAGGGAAAGAAGCCCTACACAAACTGGACGAGAGCGACGACGATGCCATTTGTATGCTTCTACCAGTGTCGTGCATCCACGCCGGCACGGAGGAAACGCTTGGCTCAAATTCGCTTCCTTCTGAGTTATTCGACACACGGCTTCTAACAGTCGTGGTGGGATCACAAGAAACGTAGGAGACGAGACACACGAATCTGTGTTTGAAAGAATTCTTCTTGGAAACGTGTGTCGCAAAAGCTCGCATGATTTTGCCTTACTAAGTTGACGGGGTCGTGTCCCGCGCCGCTCACGGCCATCGAAGCTTGTGATGAGCTCAGCGGGGCGCCAAAGTGTCCCAAACTCCTGTTTGCTCCCGAGTTGGATCGAGTGAGGATCGAATTGCCGGGTTTCTCGAGCCTGGCAAATTCGTTTTGCGATTTTTCTGCATGAATCGCTCCGCATTGAGGCTTCACGTACAGTCAGGCAAAGAAACAATCGAAACAAAGGCCTGGAAGCTTCATTTGAGGAAATGCGAGCTTGAAACTGCGAGCTCGCAGAGAGTAAGATCAGCTCTCGTGTTGTACAAGTAAGCAGATCAGACCTGCTCTAGTCTTAATTCGTCCATCCCTTGCTTCGCTTTGGTACAAGCTCTCTCCTGCTGCTGCGCACGGGCGTTCGAGAAGCAGTCAGCGCCAGGGCACAACGACTTTGTCGCAGGATGACAATGAGCAATGTGGTGATCGTGGTGATGTTGCTGGTGCCATCTCTCTGTGCGCGTCGGTCTATTCACGAAGCGCCTTTCGGAGTGCCCAGCTCCGTGGCTCGTCTGTCCTCGGACCAGGTACACGGCTCAACACATCAGTGTCAACTTTCCACCCGTCATGGCCACTCTTTTCAGACGCCGCGCCTCACTGGTGGCTGTCCGTGACGCCCTCCCATTCACCGCCGGTGGGCACACACGAGACAGATGGGCGTGTGTCGCTTGTTGGTTTGCCACTGATCCACCGCTTTCCTCTCTCCCTCTCGTCAGGGCCATTGGGCCGCCTCTTTGCGGAGACCTCAAGCGGCGGAGCCATCCCATCGGCTGACGCAACTTACGAAGACGGTACAATGACGGGAAACAGCCGCCGGCATCTCACTCCCACGCTCCCATTTGTGTGTGTTGTCGATCAGCGGCGATGAAGCTGAAGCTGGTGAACCGAATCCTCCTCCTGCTTGGCCCCGACAAGGCAAACGAACTGCTGGGCGCCATCAATGAGCTGCTGCAGGACCGTGACGAGCAGATGCAGCAGGTGCGGCAGGAGATGAAAGAAATGCGGCAGGAGAGAGAGCAGTTCAAGAAGGAGCGCGACGAGCATGACTCGATGCTCGAGAAGCAACTGGCTGCAGAGCGCGCACATCACTGGAAGAAGTTGGATCGCATGCTATCGAAGGAACAGCCATTTGACTAAGACCCGGCCGTGTGAGAGGGCCGGCCACTGCTGTGCTGTGTGGGGGGCAGGGACGCGAGGCTCGTAATCGTCGACCGGCGCCTTCGGGAGATTGATAGTGTCAAAGAGAGAGTTCTTGCTGGTTGGTGTGGAACAACATGACGGCCGGACAGATGACAGGAAGGGGGAGAATTCGGAATACACACGAGTAAGTTTGGCACAACGGAGATCTCATCTGTACAGACAGACAGATGGCGTGCGTGTTGTTATGATTCAGTCAGTGTGTTGTCGGGTCCAGACAGACAGACAGACAGACAGACAGACAGGACACACTCGCTTAGCAAACGTACGTTGTGTTGGCGTGGCTTGGTGTGTGGGAGACTTTCTGGCCTCTGTCGTGGTCTCCTGGGACAACCCACTTTAGATGAATCGATCAATGCATGCACCAGTCGAACCACGGCATGCATCGCCGTCAGTCAATCAAGTGCCTTTGCACCGAACATATCAAGCTCATGTGAGCCGACGAGTCTCGATTTGACAGCGGGTGGGGTGGCAGGCAGGTGTGATAAGTCGTATGTGTGTGTGCGCATGCCGGGCAGTGAGACATCGGCATTTGTTTGTGGTGTCTCGTCAGCCCGCCATGCGTGTGTCGTTGTTCGACCACCTCCCGTCCATTTGCCCATCGATTTGAGGCGAATGGATTGAAACCGGGCCGATTGATGGATGGATGTGGACCCTGTGCGTGTGGGTGGGTGGGGGTGGGTGGGGGTGGTGTGGTGTGCATGGTGCGAGTTTCAAGTTTCGTAACTGGTGTGAGCCACACGCACACACGAGAAAGAAAGAAAGAATTTGAGACAAGGAAGGAAAGGTCAGGTCTTTTTTGGGCTGGTTTCGCCCCCCAAGCGCTGTGAGCTGATCCACCGACCGACAGATACCCTTTCCCCTCCCCCCGCCCGCCCACCCTTGCCCCGTAGTCCAATCAATCACCACCCGATGAATGAATGAGAAACACACCACCATCACCACCACCACCACCACACACGCAAGGAGAGAGGGCGACACGAGACAGATTAGGCCAGGGAGAGGAAACCAAGGGAGAGGGAGAGGGAGAGAGAGGCAGCAAGGTAAGAAAGCAAGGCAAGGCAAGGCGAGTCAGGGCAAGGAGAGCCTTCAAAGCATGAAGAAGGAGGCCACCCGTGTAGCGTACCACCCACCAGACAGACGGACAGACAGACAGCCGGACATGTAGGCAGCAGGCATCCCCCACCCTCGGTCGTAATCAATTCAAAAAAGCGCCGGCCCCCATCAATCCCTCCATTGGCCCACCCACTCACTCACTTCCGAACACGGTCCGCAACTACGCAGGGGAGGGAGTTCACCCATCCATCCGCCCACCGATACTCACTCGTCTGCCCGCTGCCCTTTCGAGCAGACAGGAGGCCGGTGGGCAAATAAACAAATGGGTGGGAGGGTCAAGTCACACTCAAGAGGGAGAGACAGAGAGAGAGAGAGAGTGAGGGGCAAAATCAGGGGAGAGGGGCCGGCCCATCAAGGGCATCGATCGATGGCATGGATGAGAGGCGTGTATGCAGGCAGGCAGGCAGGCAGGCAGTTACAGCACAATGAATCTCTCTTCCCGAGAGTACACACGGCATGATGGATGGAATGGATGCATGGAATGGGTCGGTTAAGCAAGAGGCAGGCAGTGAGGGGGAGAGATAGGCAGCCAGGGAGGACCTTACTCTACACGCAGCCAGCCAGCCAGCCAGCCAGCTAGTCGGCCAACGGACAGACACCACAGAGGCGGGTAGGCCAACCCGCCTTTGTGATGCGTCAGCCCGGTCAGCCTCAGCCCCTCCCGCATCAGTCCGACACCCGCCATTCATCGCAACACAGTACAACACAGCACAAAACACGTACACTGCACGCAGCCCGGAGCATTGCTCCTCCTTCCTTTATGCCCGCCCGGCGGGCTGGCTGGCCGGAGAAAATGGCCATTCATCGATTGATCGGTATACCATGGGACATGGGAACCAACACTGTAGAAAGAGAGAGAGAGAGGACAACTGGATAACACCAGCAGCCACGCTGGCAGGTGGCCGGGGGTCTCTCTCACACATGACGGCCATGCAGTATTGTGAGAGATCCCCGGCCCTCAGCCAAGTCACACACGCACACGCACACGCGCACTTCAATCAATGGGTAGACAGAGAAGGAGGTCCCGAGCACACACAGACAGACAGACAGACAGACAGCTTTGTTCCGAAAAATTAGACAACCAATTCACTCCTACTTCCTGTCTGTCTGTCTGCGCCCTTCCTCCCTCCCTCCATGGATCCCTCCCTCCCTCCTGATCCCCCTAATGCGACTGCTCGCTCTACAAAACGGTCCGTCTGACTGGGCTTGCTGTCCTGGCTACCCGTCCATCGCTACTAGTAATCATGTCAGTCAGTCACGGTGCAATCACTTGGCGGCCTTGTCGCCATCGCCATTGCGGCTGCTGGTCCGTCCGGGTGTAGGAAGCAACCCCCCGTTAGTCGCTGATGAAGCGGGCGGAGGGGGCGGCTGTGTGCTGCCCCCACCACGACCACCACCACCAGACGCCGCAGGGGCCGCTCCAAGAATGCCGGCGCCGCCCCCACCAGTGGCCCCCTGTGGCAAGCCGGTCTTCTTGGCGCCCTTGGCGGTGGTGATGCTGCCCCGCCTCTCGCTCGGATGCGGCAGCAGGCCAGGGGCACTCGCCTTGGCACTCTCGCCCAGTGCCGGTGGGAGGGGGAGCGCTGGGGGCTCGTTCTCGCGCCCTGTGCTGGGGACGGGCGAGCCGCCGACAGAGCTGAGGGAGCTGGTGGTCAGGTTGGGGTTGGATGACTGTGTGGGTAGGAGGGGTCGGTAGGAGGGTGAGTCGGAGGGCTGCTGGCCTGGCGATGGCTTGGTGTGCCAGCCCCACTGGGTGCCCGACTGGCTGGTGGTGGAGGACGCCTCGGACGCCGCGGCCTGGTGCGATGGCGGGGGAGTGCCGCGAAGACCGAACAGACTGGACAAGGGATCTGATCAACAGACAAAGCCACACGATGGAATCAGTATATGTCCCATCAATCGTGTGCGTGTGGATTTCGTCCTCCGTTACTGCTTACTTAGGACTTTGCTGAGCATTCCACCCTGATGCCCCTGCTGCACCTCAGCGTTGCTGCTGCCTGGGCTGGCGGTGGACCCTCTCGCAACCGCATTGGCCGGCGGGGGCGGGGATGCCGGCGCCCTCGAAGACGCCGCATGAGCTGCCACAGCGTCGCCACCAAAGAACGACAAACGCATCCTCTGGCTCGTGTTGCCGCCGGTGGTACCTCCTCCTCCCGCTGCTGCTGCTCCTGCTGCTGGTGGTGGGGAGGAGGAGGGTGGCGGCCCTGCAGGTGGGGGAGGCGCTTGCGACTGAGAGGTCTGTGCGTTGGTCTCGGACATGGTGCCGTCGTCGTCCACTTCCCGTGGGCCGACCGACGCCCGCAGGTCGCCCATCGACCCACCCACATGCCCGGAGATGTCTTCCTGACCGGGGCGGCTGGGGCTGGGACTCACGGCGTGCTGCTGCGCACGGAAGCTGCTGCTTGTGTTTGCCTGTGCCGGTGCGGGGGCGTAGGGGTGGGGGTAAGCCGGATTGGGGTCGTTGGCCTTGCAGGCAGCCTTGACGGCGACGATGCCAGCCTCCCTGGCCGCAGCCTCAAGGGCCGGCCCCACCCTCTTGCTGAGCGGCACGCCGTGGACCGCCGACGTGTTGATGTGTTTGAGGGCACCGGCAGGGTTCTTGGTGGTGATACTAGGGGTCTTCTTCTTGTGATCGGTGACGGCTTGCTCTTTGGTGGCGGGGTGGGCGGGGTCGGCCTCCTTCCACCGGCCAATCATGGCCGTGGCCTCGTTTTCCGAGATGGAGTTGGGGTCGATCAGAAGGGGAGACATGATCATGAAGTTGCGCACGGCCAGCGTATTCTGAAGGAACAAATGAGCAGAGGCGGACACTACATGGGTGTTCTGGTTCTGTTCATGGCTGTCTGTTGGGCGACTGACTGACTGACCACTGGGTATTCGGTGTAGATCTCTAGGTTAGGCTGTCCGGGCATCTGGAGGTCGCTGCCATCCAGGAACCGCCGCACGGCTTGGTCCTCGTTCTGGATGTCGATGAGAATGCGGACCGGCTCGCCGCCCCGCTTGACCTCCCTCTGGATCTCGTCCAAAGTCACGTCACCCCGCACGTTCTTCATCATCAGCACACGCCCCTCTCGCGTGAACCGCGGACCGCCCTCAAACTCCAACTCACGCGGCCGCAGGTGCGGGATCAGCTGCGGGTTGCACGCCAACAGCTGCTCTCGTGTCGGCCGCGGGATGGCCTCCTTGCCCTCATCCATGTCAAGACCACCTTCTCCCTCCTCTCCCTCTCCCTCGGCCAATGGGGTCGGCTTGTCCTGGTGGGGTGGCGACGCGACCGATGAAGACGACGAGCCGACGGCAGCCCCACCCGCCATCTTGGGCATGGGCGTGCCCATGATGGGGGAGGGCATCGAGAGAGGCAGCCCAGCGCCCTTGCTGAGGGCGTCGTGGCCGAAAGACGGAGGTGGGGGGTGCTCAGGGGTGGCCTGCAGGGCGCCCGCCACACTGGCCATGTTGTAGGGGCCGGGGGAGATGCCCCTCATGGCGGTAGGGTCCGCGTAAGTCGACCCAATCCCACCACCAGGTGCTCCGAACCCGCCGTAGCCCGTCGTCGCCCCCATAGGATGGCCCATGTGTTGGGGACCCGGTGGTGTGGCGGTGAGGTGGCCCTGGTCGCGATGCCACGCCATGGGGAAGAACCGCTTGTGCGAGTCGATCGGCGGCCGCGGGACGGTGACGAAGGGCAGCTCCCTCTCCATCCCGAGGCTGAACCCCAGCCCGTGTTGCATGCACGGCAGGCCCTCGCCCGCTGTCATCCTCACAGTACTGCCGCTCTGGTCGGCGGGCTCGAGCCCCGGCGGTCTCATGGGCGACTCGAACGACACGTCAGACGACCCGCCAAAGGCGGATGGCACCACGGGGATGTCCGGCTGGGAAGCGCGTCTGAGCCTCTGTTGCTGCAGGGGGTCGGGGCTCTGGAAGTGCGGCGGGAGCCGGGGAGCCGAGCCTTTGCGGGGCATGCCGATGGGTGCATAGACGCCGCCTCCGAAGCCCTCGGCTGAGATGGGGAAGGGCGAACCCATCACACTGTCCCCCGCACCGCCAGCACCGGAGATGGCGCTGAGGTAGGGGGGGGGTCCGGCCAGCATGCCGCTGCTCGTGGCGTCAGCCGATGGCGGCTCTGGGGGCCCTCCAGCGCCCAGTGTGGATGGGAAGGGCGGGAGGCCGTCGCCGCCCCTCTGTCTGAGAGGCGACACCTCCACCGACGACCCTCCCATCGGCGAGTAGAACTGGTCGTCGCCCCTCGGGCCACCCTCTGTCATGGGCGACAGCAGCGGTCCGCCCTCGGAGCCACCAGTGTTGTCAGCGTAGCTCGATGGCGGCTGTCCGATGGTCCTCGCGGCGCCCTCCGAGATGACAGGTTTGGGCTGGCTGCCCGCGTGCAGCGGGGGGAAGCCGTTGTCCTGCAGACCGGTGTCTGGCGACGACACGAGTGAGTGGGCCTCGAGGCCCGCGTGTGCGGGGGCCGATCCGGCGGCGAGGGAGGGTGGGCCGTCGGTGATTGCGTGGTGGATGGGGCGGATGGGGGACGAGAAGCGCGAGAGGTCCCGAGCGGCCTTGGATGGGACGTTGCTGATCTTGCGCTTCTGTGCGGGGGTGCCGAGGCGCTTCCTCTGGCAGGCGATGCCGACGATAAGCGACACGAGCGCCTGGTGCTTCTTCTTCTCCCTCTGGTGCTCCGGCAAGTCGTCCACAACTCCCTCCCTGCACACACACACACACCGACCCAACACAACACACAGACAGCCAGACAGAGAGATTCGTTCGCATCATGCACGTCTTGACGCCGTGCAGTGCATTCATCCTTCCGTCCTTACTCAGGCAGCAGATCGTCGATCTCAATGACTCCCGTCTCGAGCTCAAGTTCCCCAGCCTTGATAATGCGCACCACAAACTCACTCGGGAAGCGGCGGGCCAGCTCCCTGCAGCCACAAGCACGACAACAGACAGACGACATGCGTCATTAATTGGTCTGTCTGTCCAAAGCCCTGAGCCAGATGTGCTTCTCTTACTCGAAGACCCATTTGGATGTCCGTCTCTCCGACAGGTACCAGGCCGCAGCGTCCCCAGCCCCCCCGGCTGCACGTGGGGTGGAGGTTCGGCTCAGCACTGACGACGCCGGCAGGGACGACGACATGCACACATTCCCCACCTCACCGCGCCCCTGGCGTGAGGCGTAGGGCGTGGTCGGCTGCTTCTCGTCGGGCGGCGGGAGGGCCTCACCCGAGGCCAGTGAGAGGGACCGCTCGGGTGACTGTTGCTGCAGCTCCTTGAGCTCGATCCTGGCCCTGAAGAGGTACTTGCCTGGTCCGGCGGCGCCCGCCTCGCTGGCCGAGCTGGCGCTCGCACTCGAGGCCGACGCCCCACCGTCGAGCTCGATGCGCTCGCC
>CDMY01000844.1:0-15827 GCA_001179505.1 Vitrella brassicaformis | reverse complement strand
GCTGTGGAGAGGGCTCAGAAAGTCTGCCCCCCAGCCACCCCCAACACTCCCAACACCAACACCAGTCGACGGTGCATGGTGACGGGGAGGCGGGAGAACTCCTGTCTCATTGGCTGTGCCCGGCCAAGCATCGCCTGGCGCCTTTGCCGACGGCTGCACCTCCGGTGAGGGCGTGTCGTCGATTCTGCCAACTCCTGGCGGCAGTCGGCGACTTGACGGCGGCTTCTGCTCGGCCTTCTTGGGCATTGGGTCTGCCACCAAAGCAGCAAGTGATGGAAGCGTGGTGCCTTGAGACGCCAAAAACGTCGCTGTGAGACGCTGCTGAAGGGCGGTGTCTGTTTGTTGGAACGTCTTCGATGCTGCGAGTGAGCGGGCGTCCGCAGCCAGCGATGAGGGCGCATTTTGAGGACGACCTTCTGTGGATTTGATGACGTTTTCGGGGCCTGAACGACGTTCCTGCCGGTCACGCTGCTGGTGATGCGTGTAGGCCCTCTCCTGTTTGCTCCGACACGATCTCCCGCTCAGCTGCACTCGCGCCTTGAGAGACGAGATAGCAAAGCAGCCCGGAGTCTTGGCAGATGGCGACTCGTAGCTGCTTTTAATCGCGTTGGTGGCATTATCTCCCTCCAGGTCGTCTGTTTCCTCCTCATGAGGCGCCTCTGTGTCCACAGTGGGCATGTCATCCAGTGCCCCGCGGCCGCTGCGGATCACTGGCTTGCATGAGGTGGGAGTTGGAGGCGTGGGCGAGGCGGGATTGGTGTGATGTCCTCGGATGCGCTGCAAAAGTGAGGTCGGCTTGGGGACACTCTGTGTGGCGTGCCGAAGAGAGCGAGAGACGTTGCTGACAGAGCTAGTGGATGGGCGGGAGGGGCATTTCAACTCCTCGTACTGTTCAAGTAGCAGCATCACAAGGAGACATGCGAGTGTTGTGTTTGGATGCGTACGAGGGCGGATCGGTCCTCTTTCATCGCGCGGAACCTTCCGCATAGCTCGTCATATGCCGTCTGGAGTGCACGGACGGTTTCGTTCAACCTGCAAGGAGTTCAGACACAACCTCCAACCGAAAACCCCTGCCGCGCCAAGCACCCACACATTTTCCCCTATGAAGAACCTTTGGATGTGGCACAGCGCATCGTCCCTCTCGGCAACGACCTTGGCCAGCTCCGTCTCCAGCGAGCATACCTGCACACATGAATGCATTGAGACAAGGAGTGAATGGATGTGGCACGCAGCGAATCACATGTGTTCATCGACGAAATTACCTTCAGCCTCGAGGCGGCGATCTCCTCCTCAAGAATTCGCTTCAGCGACTCCCTTTTGTTTTCAGCCATCCTCATGCTCCGCAGAGAGGCATCGTTGTGTCTCTGGGACTCCTTCAGGAGGCTCCTGAGATTGAGAACGTCGGAGGAGTTCTCCGCCCTCATGCGCCCTGCATGGATTTTATTTGATTGTCCCGCAGCACCACACCACATGAGGTGATTCGTGCACGTCATTGAGGTGATTCGTGTGTATCCTCTTTGCATATTTGCCCACCAGCGGAGGCGACCAAGCCAGCAATCTGCGTTGACTTGTCCCTGTTATCCTTCTGCAGCTCCTGTATCTGGTGTCGTAATGCCACGACCTCAGTGTTGCGCCTTGCACTGCAGACACCCCTCTTCATTCTACCAAATTGCCGAGAGATGAGCTGCACGATGCATTCGTCCTTGCCTCTTTGAGACGCCTAAGACTCGCCCCCATCTGCATGCATGTGAGCTCGCAGGAGGCATGCCTGATGCTGCCCGTCCTCCTGTCAGATGCTGACCATGGCCTGGTGAGACCAAGATCATCGGCCTGGCGTGTGCCGATGCCGTCATGACACTCGTCCGAGGCGGCATCTTTGCTGCGTCCGCCACCTTCCGTCCTCCGATGTTCATCAAGCCTCTCGCAGCACCCCGACCTTCCGTCCGCCACTCAGCCAGAAGAACAGAGGACCGGGCTTCCCTTCATGCTCCCTTGGATCAATCTGCCGATCAGCGTCATGGTGACCACCAGCGCGGGCTTTCCAAGCCTCCAAGGAAGCAAAAGGGTGCTGGAGAAGGAGGGCAAAGAAGAAGGGAGGGCCCCATTCCGCTCTTGTGGAGGCGACTTCTTGCTGGGGTAGCTGTGCTGGGGATCGTGGTGTCTTTGTATGTGATCGGCAGACCTTACGATGCGGCGCAGAGAGAGGCTATGATGGATGGGCTCAGCAGAAGCGCCATGGCGCCGGATGATACGCTGATAAGAAAACGCCAGAGCGTCTTCTCACTGTCGACAAGGAGCTCCGTCGACTACTATGGTATCAGCACATCCGGATGCTGTTGCACATACGAATTGCTGTTATGCCTTGTGTTATTCAGGCCTGCTGACTAAATGCGGTGGTCCTTTGCTTCGGGCGATGAGTGACCGGCGGGGTCTTCACGAGTTTGTGTGCCTCATGAAGTGTGGGATGGACGACATCGCGTGCCAGATGAGATGTGGCGACTTGTACGAAGAGGACGTGCTAAAGGAGTTCCACATATGCGCGATAAGCGAGCACCAGGTCATCCCTCAGAGGATCGACAGACATGCCGCGGAGGGGCGCGTCCGGGATGACCAGGGCAAGAGCGAGCAGGTGGCCAGGCAGCTGCCTGGCGCTTCTGAGGTCGACAGGAGGATTCCTGTCGTCGCCGCACTGGAGCCTGCCGCTCTGCAGGTGGGACGACGGAAGGAACAAGGGAGGAAGAAGTTCTTCTTTCATGGTTTTCTGCTGGTTGTCAGGGAGAGTGGTGGGTTGTCTATGGATTGAACCCCGTGTTTGACTGCTTCCCTTGTCAGCACCACACTGCTTCAGTCGTCAAAAGCGCACCGGTAAGACATTTATACATCTATACCTACGTACCGTACATATCCAGCTGTGAGTACAGAGAGACAGGACAGACAAACGTGTAGACAGGGAGAGCACTGCTTCCTTGTTGGTCGAGCTGTGAGTGCCTGACCGACTCACCTCAGTGCTGACACGAATTGCCGAGACCATCCGTGGCGTCTTGCCTTGATGGTTTTAGCTTATCGGCGCTGAGTCAGCTGGATCGCCCTCATTAGATAGGGGATGCAGTGTTACGATGTGCCGACATCCCTTGCTTACACATCCGGTGTGCCACACACGTGTGTGTGTGGTGTGTGTGTGTGTCAGGGCAAGACTTCAGAGGCGGTCCGTTCGGATGATGGCGCTCCTCATCCGATAATGAGATGGAAGAATGGCGCTTGGACGGCGGCCAATGGGGTGAGATTCGATATCTCCTATCGGGTACCAGTGCCCCATGTAAGAAGCGCTGCACCATACACACAGAACAGTCGGTCACAGTGCTGTATGTCTTTGCCTTCGTGTGTGATTCATTCAGGGTGGTGACAAACAGCCATTTTTCACCCGCCATGTGGAGCAGGTCTTCTTTCCCCATAGGAGCTCTCCGGGAGTGCTTCGTAGCCACGACCCGACCTACCTACACCAATCCGACGATTGGTACATTCTGTCTGCCGACCCTGAAAGGTGGGCCGCAAGAAAGAACAAATTCACCTCCATGCGTGAACAATGTGTGTATCGATCGATCAGGTATTTCATTGTGTACTACATGGGATGCAACGACGCCTGGTGCGGGTACGATGGCGGTGTGGTATACTCCCGGACACCTGAACCATCGCAGGCGACAATAGACGATGTCAGGGAAGCCTTGAGATGTGCGGGTCTCAGCATCGTGTCCATGTGCCCCGTCGACAATGCATGCTCGCTGCAGAGCCCGCTGGCGGACCGACAGTGAGAGAAAGTTCTTCAGAAGACCGTACTTGTTTTCTCTTGTTGATAGCGGATAGATGATAGATGAAGGGGAGGTATCTATGTCGTATTCTTTTTGATCTGTCCAGTCGGCAGAAGCCAGTCGAGAGGCAGGCTGTCGTTTTAGACCTACGTCTGGGCAAGCCTTTGTCAACGCAGGTTCCGTGTAATGCCTGGGCCAGCCCTGCAATGAGACAGCCACACAGACAGTGTGGATGGAGACCACACCGCAACACCAACACACCCACGTGAAAAAAGACAAGTGCATTCAAGATGAATATTCCCCACTTACACAGCAATCTCATCTTTGTTTGTCCACTATCAAACCCTACCACTTATAAACTCGACGAATGATGGGTGACGGCCATGCGGAGATGGAATGAGCACGTGCACTGCATGGATGCAACTGGGGGGGGATTTGAGGGACTTCTGCATGGGGTCTTTGTGGGTGGACGCACACGCGGGGGGCGACACACACGTGGATGAGAGCACTCATTGAACACCGGTGATCGATGCAGCGTCAGTATTCTGCACAAGCACTTAATTACACCGCACGAAAGCAGAAAACGAATTAGTCGCACACCCAATCGGCGCGCACGTGGAGCACGACGCACGTTGAGGATGTGGACCTTCAACCACCCCAGAGACAATAACAAACTGCTCGCCGAAAGGCACCGCTCGCGACAATATGCAGTCAGCTAACCGACCCAAGACACACACACTCACACACACACACACTCTCGGCGATTTGGCAGACAGACAGACACCGATTTCAGCCAACCGTCTCTCTGTGTCTGTCTGCCTGTCTGTCTCCGGTCTGTTTGTCCTGTGTGGTGACGTCTTTCAGTTTCGGACACATTTTGAACCAAATCTCATCGTGTTTGAATGAGCAGGCGTCCCGAGTTCATCCTCCACTCGTCTGTCTGTCTGTCGTCTGTGTCTGCGCTGCGATAGCATCAACAAAACTGTCTCTCACGCCACACACACGCCACGCATGACTGTCTGCCTGTCAGTCAGTCTGTCTGTCTGTCTGCCTGTCTGTCTGTCACTTGAGCATCGGCAGTGTGCGGCACGGCCGTTTCCTGACACACACACACACACACACACACAGAGACACATACAGGGACATCCATCCATCCGTGTGTGGTGTGGTGTGGTTACGAGAGTCCGTGGCCGGGGCTTCTGATCGACTGCCGTCCCTTCTTGTCGTCGGCGCCGTTCTCACTGTGCGACGACTTGTCGTCGTCCACCGCCGCACGACCACGCTTGCGCGACACTGACGGACGAGAGAGATGAGATGGCATTAGACGAGAGGTGTTGTGTGTGTGTCTTTTGTACCTTGATGTTGCTGCGAGTTGTTGTGTGTGTGTCGCGGCACCATGAAGCCTTTGCCCATGTGGTCACTTGTACTCAGCAAGCCGCTCTCCTGCAGCCTGACGACAGAGAATGACACGGCAATCTGTGTGTGTGTGTGTGTGTGTGTGGCAGTGACTCACTGCTCGATTATGCACTGTGCGATTTCCTCGTCCTGCTCGATCATCGCAGCCAAACTCACACACGTCACCTGCACACACACACACACACAGATGGACGGCTTGAGAAGCACTCCCTCAAGCCGCTGCTCACATAGTGGCGGACGACTCACTGTGTGCAATTCGATTCAATTATCCGATCCGATGGCGGACGACAGCTGCTCACATCATCTTCATGGTCAGGTAGCGGTCATCTGCACACTCACACACACACACACACACACACAGAGGGAAAGACAGTAAGGATGAGCATCTATCTCATCTTGTGTATGTGTTGATGGGCTTGGCCTGCCTGGCAGCGGGCTGAGCTCCTCTAAAGACACACAGAAAGACAGACAGACAGACAGACAGGGGGGATGGAGGTCAGTGTGTGTGGTGTGGGTGTCGAATGGCTGAGTTGACTGACTTACTTGTGAGGAAGATGAGGTTCAGCAGCATCGATGTGGCCTGTTTCTTGGCCTCCTCCTTGGACACTCCACTGGCACTGGCGCTCGCACTCGGCTGTGCCTGTGGGTCGCCGTTGTCGCGATCCACGTCCACACTCACACTGTTGTCGTAGGCAAACTGCACACACACACTCACACACACAGAGAGAGAGACATGGAGAGAGAGATGGGCGTGGCGTGGTGAGTGTCTCTCTCTGTGTGTGTCTGTGTGCCTTGAAGTGGTGAGACTCGAGCAGCGCGTCCGTCAACGAGTCATGGATGCCGAAGATCAACATACTGCACCAACACATCCATCCATCCATCCATACATCCGTCCACACGACACAGCACAGCACAAGACACACACACAAGAGTGCATCCCTGGCTGACCGGAGGCACTTCTTGTCGAGCCATGCGTGCAGCTTCGCCGCCTCGCTGTGCTCGTCCTTGGGCCGCAAAATCTTCAACGGCAGCTCACCTACACGCACAGACAACGCGCAGCCACAACACAAACGGAGAGAGACACACATGTGTCGCCTCTCTCGGTGACTCACTGATGGTCTTCTCCTCGAAGCAGTCCTCGGGGAACAATTCGCGGATGTAGGCGATGCTCCCGAACACAGTGCGGAGCACATTGCGGATCACTGAACGAAAGAAAAACATCAGACAACACATGTACAGGCGTGAGTGACCAATGTGTGTGCGTTGCCGGGTGATTGTGTGGTGAGTGATTGTGTGCCGACTGCATAGCGATTGCGTGCCGCTGATGGTGGCGGAGTTTTGCTGGGTGGCCTGGGCCGGGCGGACCGCCCAGTTGCCATTTCTACTTACTCACTCACTCACTCGTCTCAATGCGACGCGACAAGAGAAGAAAGAAAGCCAATCAATCAATCGATCAATCAATCACTGATCAGCGCTCGAATTAATGTAAGAGACATTGACGTAATACAGAACGTATGCGACTCATGTAACGAATTCCCGATCGATCGTCCGTTGGTTGACCGGTCTGTCTGTCTGTCTGTCTGTCTTTCTCTCTCTCTGTTCGTCACTTGTCTGTCTGTCTGTCCATCAGTCCATGGACGCTGGCCACTGGGTCTCTGCCTGTCTGTCTGGCACTCCTTCGAAGGTTCACGTGTCGAGCTGGCTCTTGGGTGAGAAGAGGTGCAGCAGAAACAGGCAGTAGAGGTGGAGGAAAGCGACGTACACAAAAAAGACCAGCCGGATGGGTGGACTCACGAACAAACAACAGACGCGTGAACGACCTGCACTCACACACCCCCATGCGCACCGACGACATCACATGCACGGCCATGATATACCACTCACGCGCTGTGGCAGCCACACGCACCTGAGAGGCTGGTCCACCTTGTGGACGAACTTCATGACCGTCTCGGCCTCCTCCCCCTCTGGTGCCGTCCCAGCCCCGGCCGTGCCCCGCGCCCGGATCTTCTCACTCACCTGCACCACACAGATAGACGTTCACACAGGTGTGTGGCTGTGAGGTGGTTGTGTGGATGATGCCCACCTCTTTCCATATATATCATGAGGTTGTTTCATGTGTGGTATTTATTGCTGGTGATTCCTTGGCCCGTATATACGTGGATGGATGTCTCTGATTGATACAACGACGTAGACTCGAAACGCTCTTTTGTTTATTTGTTTGCATGTGTGTGTCGGGTGTCTCTGTCTGTCCCTCTCGTGTGCATGCACACGCATAAAAAACTGTATGTGGCCGCTCCCTTCCCTCTCTCTGACTGTCCCCCTTGACAAACATGGAATCGAACACATGCAATCACGAATAGGCACACTCATCGGAGTATGTGCAGTCAGTCGTCACACGCAGATCAGATTTGTCGTCACACGAATGACTGACAGGCACCGACGGCTGCCAAGGCACCCAGGACCCCCCACATACGAAAAAGATGCACACAAAACAAAGAACTACTTCTAGAGTCAGGGATTATCATGTGGATATGCCGATAGACCATGGCCTAAAATCATGCAAAGACGTCTGACCTACGTGCAGAAACAAGTAGATAGACAAGATGCGGGAGGAAACGATCAAGACGTCCGTGAATTCAGACGCTCACGCACTCACACACCCCCACACCCGCCCACATGCATGTGAGTTAGTGAAATCACTGCCAGGCACATACACACGTACACACATATACACACATATTCACATATATACAAACAAATTCCATGAACGTATTGTATTGGTCATTCCATGGCATTCAGTCAGACGACTTGGAAAAGCACCAGCGAGAGGGCCATGACGGCCATCCCCACCAGACACGTGTTTGACGTCACACGATCCTAAACACACACATACACAACCGTGTACATGTGTTTGGACGGAAGGAAGGATGGACCTGTGTGTGGATGGCGTACTTGTGGGTCGTATTTGAGTGCGGTGGGTATCAGCTTCTTGATGCATATATGAATCATGATACCTCCCACCAAACCTGCAAGCCAAGCCCCATCGAGACACAACAAGACAACAATGCGTGCTCACGGGTGGGTGCACACACACGTGCAGACAGACGTACCGAACAGAATGGCGAATGCAGTGGGCGACATCACGTGAATCAGCACCAGGTAGCCTGAGTGGCATTCATGCAGACATGCATTTGAGAGCGCGTGGACAGACAAATGCATGGATGCAATCACTTGACTCACTGACCTAGTAGAGCCCCGACTGGCTCGGCTAGGCCACTGAGCAGCGACCAGCCTGTACACACACCCACACAAAGGCACACACATGCATGTGTATGTGTGCGTGTATGCATGTGTATGGACGTACCGAATGCCTTCCACTTGCTGCCCGTTGCGTAGAAGATCGGCACACTGATCGAATGTGCACAAGCACAGCGGCGGCATTGTGCCCGTGCGTGCACCCATCTGTGCGTGTGGATACCTGACGGCGATTCCCTCGGGAATATTGTGGATGGCGATGGCAACGGCCACCCCTGTGTGCACACACCAATGAATGTGTATCCATGGCGTGTGTGCGATGCGGGTGTGTGGCACGTACCGAGTCCGAAGGTTGGATCCGCCAGTGTCGCAGCGAACGTGGCCAAACCTTCGGGGAAGTTGTGCATAGCTAGTGCAAGACCGCTGGTCGATCGGTGATAAACCGAACCGATATTTATTGCAGTCATAGAAGACATACATGTGTGTATATGTGTATGTGTCGGCGCTTTGTTCCACGTACGTACGTACGTACGTACGTACGTACCTGAATATCCCGAGGCTTTTGAGGGCCGCTCTGTCAGCCCACTGCTTCTCCAACGAACCCTTAATACACACGACGCGCACACATGTATGCATTTACGGACGGACGGACGGATAGATGGACCTTCTTCGGGTTGTCTTCTGATGTGCTGCGCTGGTCCGGACTCCCAGCACCTGCACAGGAACACACACACACACACACACACACATACCCATATGTAGTGTGAGAGAGATGTGCTGTTCACACTCATACATACGTGTGAACGGAGGCGTGGCGTGAATGACGTACCTTCACAGTCGGTTGACGGCGTCCTGGCCATCTTATCATCGCCGCAGAGAGACTGCTCAATCACCTTTATTGATTGACACATGACATGTGTGCGCGGACATGACGTACAGAGGTAGGTAGGTAGGTAGGTACACATGCATATATATATCATGTGTATATATTTGCATGTGCGTGTGTGCGTGTCGTCTGTGGTGTGTGCACTCACCACAGCTACTTGCTCTCCACACAGTACCTTTTCTCGAGCGAGAGCGCCTCCATCGCAACCGCCTGCCATTCCATCCATCCATCCATCCATGCGTTTCCGTTTGTGTGGTGTGCGCACCTTGCTCAGTGTTGTTACGTTCCTCTTGCTGCTGCTCCCGGTCTGCCCCACTCTGCAGCCACATACATGTGTACGTGCACGTCAGTCAATCGTCATGTGTGGCACGTAATATCGTGTCTCTCCCTCTCTCTCTCTCTGTGTGTGTGTGTGTGTGGCATGCACTTCATACCTTGGGGACTTCGTCGGGCACTGGGCTGCTGTTGCTGGGCGCCTCGGGCTCGGTCTGGATCCACTGCACACGCGAGTCACGGCATCATTCGCATGTTTGTGCATGTCATTGTGTGTCCATGGAGTGAGTGTTGGCTTCAAGTACTTTGAACATGGAATCCAGGGCGTAGTCGAGCAGCATCGCCGCAAGGATACCTGTCGAATGATGCACACATAGGTATATTGTTTGTTTTGTGTGCAGGTGTATGTTTGTGTGGCCACATGTGGGTATGTATGCGTGTGAGCATACCGCCGAAAAAGCACAGCGTAGCGTAGGCGTACGCCTCCCCCCCGTCGCTAATCGCCTCACGAAACTCGTCCTATTCATTGCACACAACACATACAAAATGTGCATATATGTACAAACACGTACGCGCTCTTGGGAGTGCGTGTGCGCGCATGTCGATCGATCGATCGTACGATGCTTTTGCTGAGGATCTCCCCGAAGGACACGTAGAGCATGACGCCCGCAGACAGAGACATGCACAACACCGCAAACACCTGCGGACAGACACCGATATAACATGATGTGATGTGGCAGTCAGTGTGTGCGGATCCATCCAGGCACGTGTGTCTGCAGCACACGTGCCTTGCCATTGTTCCTGGGAAGGCAGAAGGACAAGGCGCTGCCCACAGCAGTGGACAAGCCTGCACCCGCGAAACATCACATCAACACCGAATGAGTGACCGGCAAGACATCACGACAACGTGCGCGTCGTGTCAGGCAGCACACGTGCGTACCTACCGGCGATGGTGGTCATGACGAAACCGAGGGCCACACGGTCGGCGTAGTCATGGTCGTGGCGATGGTCATCATCGTGGTCGCGGTGAGGTCCATGCAGCGCCCTCACAGGAGCTTCATCACCCTGCTGCATACACACACACACACACACACACACACACACAGGGATCGACGGATAAACAGACGCATGCAAACCCACGGTGACGGAGAGGCAGCACGAGCAAGTTGTGGCCATGTTGCATGTCCTTACCGTCGACGGATCAGCGACGCCCTGAGGACTCAGCTTGCGCAGGGAGGATGGGTGCTTCACGTCATCAGCGCACAGAGCACCGGCCACCAGGAGGGCACCAACCAGGCACAGAAGCAGCTTCATCGGGAGAACGAGCGAGAATACGACAAGGGAAAAACAAACTGAAAAGGAAGGAAGGCGCAATGTGAAATCTCAAGTTGGGATCTGTCGAGGAGGAAGAGATCTGTCCCACCTGTCTTCGCGTTCCCAGTCCCAGGACACCGCATGCGTAAAACCGAATTCGTCCTAACACCTCTGATCGAAATGGGAAGAGTGTCGGAGGGCAGATCCGCACCTTCGACATTCTTCATCCGCCTTCCTTCTGCCAGTGATTGTTTTTCCTTTTCATTTTCTCACTTGTTCTCCCGCGATGAAGCTGTTTCTGTGCCTTGTCGGCGCCCTCCTGGTGGCCGGTGTTGCTGCTGACATGAAGCACCCACCCTGCCTGCGCAAGCTGCAGGAGTCCACGGCCGTCACTGATCCGTCGACGGTAAGGAACGCGTGGCCAACCTGTGCTGCTCTGTATGCCTCGATGGATGTTCATGCGCGTGTCTATCGGTCGCTCCCCTGTGTGTGTGATGTGTGTGTGCAGGAGGTGACTGTCCCCGAGGAGTCTGAGATCACTCCTGGCAACTACGCAGTTGACGATGACGACGACTCTCGCGACGATATAACAGATGGGGTGGGCAACGGAGCTTCCGCACACAAACACACACATGCAGCACACGCAGAGCAGCCATATGCCCGTGTGCCGTTATTGGTTTGGCTGAGTGCAGGAGGGTGGTCGGTGCGGCGGGGAGGCGGGCTGGTGCGGCTACCCCCCTGCCGACATCGAGGTTGGCCAGCAAAATATCATACATGAACAGCGACTGTCTGTGTGAAAATCTCCATGAGTGTCTCTTGCTGGAAGATGAGACCGAGAAACCCGATGAAGACCTCACTGCCGCACAAGGCGAGGACGACCAGGAAGGTGATGGCAGGGCTGAGCTGAGAGCTCTGCAGTGGTGGGGGCGCCACCGAAGAGCAGCCTGGTGGTGGCGCCGCAGGCACCGAAGGAACCAGAACCACGACAACCACCTCCCCTACCCGTGGGAATCCGATCGGCGCTATGGCGACTATTGACGCTGGCGACTATTGAAATCATCCACTGGTGCGTCAACGCACTTGCTGGACACACACATCGGTGTGAGTGTTGGTATCGCTGTCTGCGCTTGTGGTACAGATGAAGGACCCAAGTGAGCACACACTGTTCTGTTCCTCTTCTCCTGCTCGTTTTCCCTTGCTATCCGCCACCTGCCATCTGGCTGACTGCTCTTTCCTCTTCGGTCAATCAATTCGTAGAAGGTCTCAGAATCTGTGTTCTCGTTTTCCTTTTTCTGAGTGCTGTGCTAATCATTTCGCCTGACTAATCTGATGTGCTCTGCACGAGCTGTCCTTGGGAAGTGGTGTGTGGAGCAGTGGCCAGAGAGGGAGAGAGAGCGTCTCAGGCAGGCCGCAGCCAGTTGGTGTCAGTTGTATGCAGTACATACGTCATCAAATCGATCAAACTGTGATGGGGGCAACGACGGAAAGGGGAGACTATGTGTGGAAGGGCACATTTTGGTTGACTGCATGCTGCATTGTTGACTCCCTTTATGTCTGCATGTAATACATGCGTCCCTCGTGGGGTGGGTCTCATCCGTCTCATCCGTGTCATCCAATCGTACCCACCCGCCCTTTCCGTCATTTGGGGACGAGCGCGCATACGTGCACATACACACATCGGCGGACAGTCTCTTGCTATATTAACAGACACGAACACGGACAGTTGGCCAAGAACAGGAAGGAGGTCAGGCAGCAACGTCAAGAGGACACATGTACGCCTTGACTCAAATGCAGGCAGGCAGGCAGGCAGAGGCAAAACGACAGACACAGCGGACAGCAGACACACACACACACGTACACACATGCACACACACCCACACACACATACAAGGGTCAGAAAAGGGGTCTTGTGTCATCAGCCTTCATGTGATGTGGCTCGTCTATGTGCCAGCTGCTGCGGCCCACCACTCGACACCTGTCAGAACGGACGAACGAATCAAAAGACACACACACACACAGAGAGAGAGAGAGAGAGAGAGATGAGAGCAGAGACCACTCTCTGGACTGCATTCAATCAGTCGTGACGACCGCCTTCGGATGCCGTGCCCCTCCAGATGGTTTACCTTCAACAACCTAGCAACCTGTGCAGCCGACAGCCTCCCTCCCAACAGCCTTGAGAGCCGACGCCCCTCGCCATTAAAGCCTTTTGGGCTCTTGGGTTCTTAATGTCGAGACATAAACCCAAAACGTCGATCTCGTTCTCTTCGATGGTGTCGCCCTAGCCACCATCGTCAAACTGCACACAGACATTCAAACACCCACACATGAGATGTGTCTGCATGTGTGTCCACCTGCCGTGGTTTACCGAACGCTGTCTAAATGAAGGCACTGAAGCAGCTCCATCAAGTGTCAACAGTCCCTCAATTGACTGTTGAATCTGCAGAAGTAGTGAAAAATATGAGGGAGGGGGTCAACAGTCGTTCTGCAGATCTCGCTTATGAGTGGTTCACCCGGGCGTCATTGGATCATTCACTTGATATATTTGCGTGTCTCGTCGGTGTCTCTGTCCATCCCATCCCATGTGTCCATCCCATCCCATGTGTGTAACCCCCAAGATGGATTGTGACGACTCATCTCCCCCTCACTCCCCTCCCCTGTCTGTGGCTGCCCCACCCCCTCCCACATGAAATACATGCAAGTATGCACACAGCCAGTCAGCCAGCCACACACTTCACATCAGCTCAGAGCTCGTCAGGAAGACGAACACACAAAGACGCTCACGACACATTCAATAAATTATGTGCATTGAAGAAAAAAGCCAACCAGCCACCAGGCCGCAGCTGGATGGAGCGGGAGGGGGAGCGGGGCAGCTACTCAAGCGAGGAATGCGTGACATAAAACAGACATACAGACATACTCTCTGCCCAGCCAGCAAGAGCCAGACACACGCTGATGGGGCGGGGATCTCGAGATCCCTCCTCCCCTTGAGCCTGTTTGACTCGCGTGCTCATGGCACTGTATATGTATGTGTGAGTGTCACGGACACACAGACGACAACAAGACGAGCCACAGGCAAACAGAGACGAGCTACTTATATTGATGAAACACCACCGCAGATCAGATCAGTAGGGACGCAAGCCATCTCAGACGTCGTGTGGCTCATCTCTCTCTCCCCCACCCACAGCCCAGCCACCACCCACTGACTCACGTCCAAAACACACTGGTGCTAACACATACACTCGCAGTCATGGTAGTGCTCGTGGCCATGGTGGTGATGGTGATGGTCACACGTACACTCACAACCGTAGTGCATCATGCCATGGCACTTACACGGGCAACCGTGGGTGTGGTCGTGATTGCCATGGTTCTCAGCCCATCCAGGGTACCCATGCCCACAGGTGCACTCAGAGCAATAGTGGCGCCAGTGCGTAGCCCTCAGTTCAATATCATCGCCACCCTCCTGCACACACACATGCAGACAGACAGACAGACAGACAGACAGGCGTGCAGGGGTCTATGCCTGGGTGGGTGGGTGGGTCGCTGCCTGTATGGGTGAGTGTTCTCTTGCCCACCTCGTCGCCAGGGGTGATCTCTGGATCAGGCTCCTCGGGAACGGTTACATTCTGCATACACCATGAGAGGACAGAAAGACAGACAGACAGACAGACAGAAAAATGAACATGCACAGTGGCATAGAGGGCAGCACAGGTGGGTGGTCATGCATTGCTTACGGTCGACGGATCAGTGACGGCCGTGGACTCTTGAGGTGCCAGCTTGCGCAGGGGTGTTGGGGCGCACAGAGCACCGGCCATCAGGAGGGCGCCAGCAAGGCACAGAAGTAGCTTCATCGCGAACAAGTGAGAAACGACAAAGGACAACAGTCACCTGACGACGGACGGCGGAATGAAGATCTGGAGCGGAATGACGATTCTGGAGCTGGAATCCCTCCCTCTCTGTCCCCTTTCCCATTGCCCATTTGGAACGGGACAGGCGAGAAGAGGGAACGTGAGCTCAGAAACGCGATAATATGTTGTTGCACGCCCTCGACCCTAGCCCGCCCCAAGAGAACGGCGCGGTGTGAGTCGCGGAGTGTTCGTTCGTTCCCGGAATGCGAAGTGGAATGTTCCGAGACCGGCTGGATAGGGAGAACTGTCTTGTGCCTCTTCGCATTCATTCTGTTTTGCATCAGACTCCGACCGCTTGCAGCCTGCTTGATTCGTCAACCATCTGTCGGCATTCCAGTGCTACATCTGTGCGTTCAGTCCATTCCGAACCCTGGATTGTTCTCCCACGATGAAGCTGTTTCTGTGCCTTGTTGGTGCCCTCCTGGTGGCCGGTGTTGCTGCTGACATGAAGCACCCACCCTCCCTGCGCAAGCTGCAGGAGTCCACGGCCGTCACTGATCCGTCGACCGTAAGAAATTCACGGCCACCCACCTGTGGTCTCTCTGCACTATGCATGTGCACGCTTGTCTATCTGTCGCTGCTTTGTGTGTGTGTGTCATGTGTTTGCAGGAGGTGACTGTCCCCGAGGAGCCTGAGATCCCTCCTGAGGACTCCGAAGGTGGTGGCGACGAAGATGACGACGATCTTGAGGTGGGTGCGGGAGCACACAGACACACACACACACATACTTAGCGCTCGCAGACCAGCCATGTATGTGCCTGTGTGTGGGTGTTTGTTTGTCTGAGTACAGGAAGGTGATGACGCCTTTACCCCAAAGGTGGGCGGACAGCACATTACACATAACACATACAGACTGTGAACGTCTGTCTGTCTGTCTGTCTGTCCGTCTGTCTGTATCGATGTGTGTATCATGTACTACGTGTGCAGGAGGGTGACGGCGAGGAGCGGAGGGCGCTGGGGACCTGGTGCGGG
>CDMY01000842.1:0-16032 GCA_001179505.1 Vitrella brassicaformis | reverse complement strand
TTCTGAGGAGACACGATCTTATCAGCCATCACCGAAGTGAGATCTGTGTTGACCACCCTTCATGATGCCATACATGGACAGAAACAACTTTGACTGATTGGCCAGTCCATCGGTCTTATTAAAGTAAAAGCACTCTTACTCTGGGACTTACCGCCCAGCAGATCCTCTATTCAGCTAACTACAGGAAAGGTCCTCACCGGCCTTTTCGCACACCTGTGAGTGATGATCTCTTGCCGTCTGGCTCGAAGGTCGTCTTTTGTTTGCTCGACTGCTCTGATGGGATTTGATTTGCTGCTCTGCATTGCGCTGGCTGGGTGTGCGGTCAACCTGCCGTGTCCTATAGTGTAACAAAGTACCCAATTCTGTCTCTGCTTTCATTGATTGACGTGTTGCATTTGAAAAGTCAAATGCAACACGTCCACTCATACAGGTAGCACATCCATCCGCACAAATCAAGTGAGCCTCGAGATCACGAGACACTGATCCACTTGTCTGTTCGTCTGTCTGTCAGTCTGTCTGTCTGTGATGTCTGCAGGTCGTCTGATTAGAGGATAGCCCCCCTGCCAGCGGCATTGCTCGACCGCCGAGTGGACATCGGCGATGTGGACCCCTCCAACGGACCTCTACTGCGGAACGCCATGCTCTCCGGCGCACAGGGCGTCCAGGTCAGTCACAGCCACTCAATCGCATGACAGTCGTCGAGGCTGAAACAATCAGAGTCTGTGTGTGTGTGTGCAGGTTGACTTTGACGACGGCTTCTGTCCGTCGTGGCGGAATGTGCTGATCGGTCACCTCAATGTGGCCAACGCAGCCAGGGGCCAGCTGCCGGGCGACCAGGAGGGCCACACACGTGCGGCCACAGACGGCACCTCCACCGTCATGATGGTCCGGTGAGTCAGAGTGAGACCGCCACATCGATGGATGGATGGATGTGCCATTTTGATCGTTGTGCTGTGTTGTGTTGTGTTGTGCTGTGTTGTGTTGCAGCCCTCGTGCATGGAACATGATCGAGGCAAACGTCATGGTCAACGGTCAGCGACACACGAACCCCTATCCAGATGGACGACATCTCTCTCTCTCCCTCCCTGTGTGTGTGTGTGTGTGTGTGTGTGTGCAGGTCGTCGAGTGAGCGGAGCCTTGTTCGGCTTTGGCATGTTTGTCTTCTCCTCCGGCCGACACCTGGCGGAACTCAGCAGGGGACCGTTCCTCTACCTCTCAAAGGTACACACACACACCCACCAAACAAGCAGAGGGATGCACTCACTTGACAAGTGGGTGGTTCGTCTCGTTTCTGTGTCTGTCTGTGTCTGTGTGCTGCAGCTGGAGAGTGCGAGTGAGGCCGCTCTGTGGGACAGGATCTTCGCATGGACAGAGGAGGCCCTCGACATTCCCGCAAACACCATCAAAGGTGCGACAGAGAGAGAGGGACGAGAGAGAGAGAGAGAGAGACTCGTGATTTTGTGCGCTTCGTGTGTGTGTGTGCTAGTGTGTGTAATTGGTTTAGCGTGTGTGTTGATTGAGAGTCTGCCGGCGGCCTTTGAGATGGACGAGATGCTGTGGGAGCTGCGGAACCACTCGGCCGGCCTCAACTGCGGCATGTGGGACTACGCGGCCTCGTTCATCACACGCATGGGCCACGACAGACGCAAAATATTCCCCGATAGAAACCGGTGGGCGGACACCATGGTGTTGGAGAAGGGCGCACACGGACGGCATCAGCGTGTCTGTGTCTGTGTGTGCATCTGTGTGTGTAGTTATGTGTCGATGGATCGTCACTTCATGAAAAGCTACCGGAGGAAGGTCATAGCCACCTGCCACAGGTACACCTTTCTCTCCTCTCACACACACCGATGGATGTCGCTTCGTTCCTTGGCCTTCCTCTCAGGCGCGGCGCCCCGGCCACCGGCGGCATGTTCGCTGGCGTCGACGACGGCTCACTCACCACACACGACAAACAACTACTGGTACACACAAACCATCCACACACATGCAGTCAAGGCCCTTGGACAAACTGATGGCCTGCCTGTTGTCTGTCTGTGTGGTGGGTGTGTTGGCTCTGCAGGTGAGTGCGTGTGTGTCGGCCAAGGAGGGCGATGCGCTGGCTGGTGCGGACGGTGCGCTCGTGTACGACCTGTCGCTGGTGCAGCCCATCCAGGACGCATTCGCCAAGCACTTCGCAAAAGGGTAGGGTGGCTCGGGGTGGGATGCCTCTCAACGCCACGTCAGGGAATCATTTGTCTGTGTGGGTGGTGTGTGCTACCCAGGTGTCCGAATCAGCTGTCGTCTTACGCTGCCCGCGATGCCGATACCGTGACGGCGCACGACCTGCTGCAGATACCCACAGGCACGCTGGCGTGAATTAGCACAGCCACACAAAATATTCCATCCGCTCTGTCTCCCTCTCTCCCTCTGTGCGTATGTGTGTCTGTTCGTATGTGTGCAGAAAACGACGTCTCTCTCGACAGCCTCCGCACCAACATAGAGGTCAGCCAGCCACCAAGAGCGGCCGTCACGTCACACGGGTCTCGTCTGCTGTGTGCGTGTAGGTGTGTGTGCGCTACGTCAAGGGCTGGCTGGAGGGGCGGGGCCACCTCATTATGAACGGCAAAGTAGAAGACTCCGCCACTGCTGAAATCTCGCGTGCTCAGGTACCACCAGCCCCCCGATCCCTCCACACCGTGGACGCATCCATGACGACCGAGGTGTATGTGTGTATGTGTGTGTGCGTGTGTCAGATCTGGCAGCAGATCCGCCACGGTGTGCCGTTCGAGTCGCCCCCGGCTGCCGTCCCTGACGCCGACAGCCACTCCCGCGCCCCCCTGTCCGTCGTGACTCACAAGCGACACAAGGCAGCTGCTGCAGACAGAGTCACCGCACCGCTCGTCAGGTATGTCTCTCACACCAACACCCCCACACACACGCCTCCCCAATGGAATGGCTGATCTGTGTATGTGTGTTGTGCTCGTGTGCAGGGAGATGATTCGCGAGGTGGTGTGTGATCTGAATGCCGCTGAGGGGCATCCTCAGGAGGGCGGTGGTGGCACCACCTCCACCACCAGCACGATTAGCAGCAGTGCGGACGAGGCGGGCGATCTGGTGGCGGATTTAGTGACGCTTCGCCAGTGCCCGCTGTTCATCACCACCTACCTATAGGAGCAGCGCATTCTTAGGAGGGGGGGCAGACAGACACAGCCATGCGAAGCTCTGACCTGGCGTGATGCACAGCTGGATGGATGTGCATGGCTCGTGACACTGATGACTGCGTAGCTGACTCGTCCATCCATTAGCTCGGTTGCAGCGATCTAAAAAAGGCGGTTTGACCTGATGTGTGCAGGAGCGAAGCCCACAAGGCCGATCCCACATTATGCATCGATTTAATTCGCACACACACACACCTATGCAGCAGTCGGGCATACTCAATGTTCGACAGCCGCTGCACGTACATGTGTCCATCCATCCACTAGTGTCTACCCAGCAATCGACAGCCAGTCCGATCGGCTGTGTCCCTCCGCCACGCCCGCAGCCACCAATATTTGCTCCATCCAACAGCAGGCAGGCTGCCGATATTCGAATCTAGATCTACGGCTACCTACCAAGACACACACAAGGACAGAACACCTGAAGCACAGGTGTATGCCCTGTCAAATCCCTTCCCCTCCTCACCAGCAACTGTGTGTCGTCTATGTGCGCCTGGCGATGGTGATGGTGTCGTACCGCATGGTGATGGTGTATGGTGCGCCCAGCAGGTTAAACGCCGCCAGGTGCGTGTTGAACAGCCGCCGCACGCCCTTAAGCACAGAGTGGCAGAGCCATGCAGAGGCCTTGCTCACGCCGGGTCGCGACATGACGCCAGTGAGCGACGCCATGAGCGAGCCGTAAAGGGCCTCCTCTGTCGCGCCAGGTGGCAGGCTGCCTGTATAGCCACACCAAGACAAGACGTCAAACGTGACTGACGTTAGTGGTAAGCATCTTACCCATCACTCTGATGAAGACGTCGTCGATGGCCGGCAGGTCGCGGTTCGGCCACAGCTGCAGCGGCAGGCTACGATGTAAGATGCCAGTCACCGACACTGCAATTGTCACTGACAGGTGCTTCTCCCCCTCCCCCTCGCCGCCCCCTTGGCCATCCTCTGTAGCCATGTGCCTCCTGAGTGATCTCAGAAACGCCACAGCATGCTTCAGCGCGTCCTCGTCTGCGTCTCCAAGGTGGATGGTGCGGCACTGGGGCATGCTGCTGGCGACCGTCTTGGCGAGGCCGTCGATCTCCTCAGCCGACAGCTCTCCCGCCGTGCAGCGGAATGTGGTGGCGCAGGGGAAGACCGTCGCGTGTGCGGCGGCATTGGGGTCGGTGAGCTCGTTGTTGTAGGAGACTACCTCAGCGACAGAGGCCAACTCACGAACGAGCTTCTGCACCTGCAGGCACACAGACAGAGCACACGGGGAACAACTGTGGGTAGAGGTGTTGACGTGCAGCCGCCCATGGTGTGATTGCTACCTGAGGGCTTTCATTGGCCATCCATTCAATGAGCTCCACCTCCATCTCACGACCATGTGTCAACTTGACGACTGGGGCCTCGCTGAGGGCCTCTGGGTGCAGCACAGCCTCCGACAGCAGGGCCACCTCTCGCAGCAGCCCCTTGTTCTCGGCGGTGATCTCGCTGGCCTCGATGGACAGCTCGCGGAGGGACTTCCGGCATCCCCGCGCCACAAGGGCCTGCCGCAGGCCGGCCACTCGATCTTGGTAATCGTCTGCCTCTCCGTACTGCAGAAAGATGGGGCCAATGGATCGGAGGCGGGCGAGGGAGGTGCCGGGGGGCGGCATGCACAGCAGCTCCGCCTTGGTCTCGAAGGTGCCGTCGTCGTCAAATATCTCCAGATGCTCGCATGAGGCCATCCACTCCCCGATCGCGCGTTCAGGATCAGGAGTATCGTCCCACTCGAATGTCATGACCCGGACCGACGGCGTCTGCCACACACGATCGCTCGTGCGGACTTCCGCGCAGCCGTATGGCAGGTTGTGCACCTCCTCGAGGGCTGACAGGTCGACGGGCGAGGGGGACGGGGGCAGGGGGTCGGACGAGACGTCGTTGGCCTCACAATTCGGCTCTCCGTCGCTATCCTCCTCGAAGCTGAGCACCTTGATGGATGACGCCGCGGATGCATGGTCCTGCCCTCTGGCTGCTGCCGATGCTGCTGCTGCTGCCCCGCTCTCGCCCTGCTCCTCCTCCCTCTTCTCCTTCGTGGCCTTCCTGGCCTCGGCATTGCCCTCGATCAGCGCCACCCAGGTCCCACGACACCAGCGGCTGGTTCCCCGTGGGTATATGACGTGCAGGTGGGTGAGGTTGGTGGCCCGGCGGCCCCATCGGTGTGCCACCTCCAGCGGCATTCGCTCCCACTGCTGGCGCACGCCGCCCTTGTCCGAGCCGTCGATGGTCAGGTGGGTGTATTGCTGCGCCGCCCAGCCGAAGAGGGTTTTGCGGAGTGTGGGGGCGACCTGGGTCAGCTCCGATGGCTGGTAGAAGCCGAACACACACGCCAGCTCATCGCGGGAAAGGCGAAAGGACGGCTGTACAAGACACACATTGACACACAGAGGTCGCCAGGATCACGTATGGGCGGTCTTTGTTGTCTTGCTCTCACCGGTCCAGTGTTCGGCGGCGGGTTCCCCGACTTGTGGACCAGGCGAAACGATGGCGTCGGGGCGGCCGCCTCATCTACCATAGCACTACTCTGCACCAGCCAGCAACACAGCAACAGGACAGAAATGCACATATGCCACCCTGCACCAATCCCTCTTAGTCCTTCATACCTCAGCATTGGGCTCTTCCTGGGACACTGCGATGGCCACAGCAGCAGCAGCAGCAGCAGCAGAGGACGCGCCAGTGTCGTCCGCTGGCTGTGGGAGGGCCATGGCCGCCATTGTGGTGAGGGAGTCCATTGCACCAGCCATGGAGGCCTCAGCAGCAAATACTTGTGACACCACAGACGAAAGCAACGCCTTGGCCAACCCACCGCCATCTCGCTGGTACGTCTCGCAGCTCTGCTGTGCATCCCTCTGCAGCCTCTGGAGCCCCTCGCGCAACAAACTAGCGTCGGTACACAACTGCATCAAACGAAAACACACACAGTACGGCAGCAAACTCGTCGTCACTTGCCAGTTATCTTCCGACCCGTCAGCTCCCCTACAGCTCCCACTCACCTTGCTAATCATGGTGCCAGGTGCTGTGGTGTGGCCCGACAGATCCTCCAGATCCCCCGAGCCACCCATCATTGCTACACGCTATCGCCGTGTCAGATGCGATGCCGGACCGACCTCACATGGTGCAAGTGACGGGCCCAGCGGGATGCGCAGGAACAATTCCCTCCTCTCGCCCGCTCAGCGATCCCTGGAAGCTCGCGCACCTTTTCAACAGCGCATGCACACCAACTTTGCACGCATGTACGAGAGGATTATCAAGAAGGCCATTCTCTGCAGCGAAAAACGCCATCTGCAAAGCGCGGAAGGAACGCAGTCTCAGCCCCCACCCCCAGCCCCAGAAATCGTGGGCGTCGAAAAGGAAACGGACAACAAGTTCTCTCACAGCACCTGCGAACCGAAGGACCGCGAATGCAGACGGACTGAAAGCTGCAGACCCCCAGCAGACGTACCTGACCGCCGCGACATGTCGGTGACACGGGCGTTCCCGGCGAGGCCGGGGAAGGCCTGGTGGTTCGGGGAGGGCGGCGGGATGAGTGGCGGAAGGGCGAGGTGGTCGTCAGGGGCACCACCAACAAGCAAACCCTCCTCCAGGCCACCCTGTGGGAGAAGAAGGGCAACGGCAGGCGCGGGGAGATGATTGCGGGACCGTTCGACTTGGATCAAAAGCATATCGACAGGTTCGAGTAAGACATCCATCACACGCCGCAAAAAGACACACAGGAATGCGTCGATGCACCTGACGAGTGCCCATGCAATGCTTTTTCCCTTGCATGCAGGTCCTCCGATCTCGAGGAGGCCGTCGACAGCAGCCTCAAGGTGGAGGTGTACACCGACGAGGAGCCATCGGACGACGAGGAGAGCGACGAGAGCGATGCGGAGATGGAGGACGCGAGCACGGGAGCCGAGGAGGAGGACGACTGACTCTATCACACACAGACGACAGACAGATATACCACCGAGGGTGGGGCGTAGAGTGCGCGTAGGTGTGCGTAGATCCGCCTAAGGGACACACAGACAAGTGCAGAAAGGGCTCGAAACAATCCCATCATTTCTAGTATTCCACCGTCATCCCTGTCTCTCTTTCCGGCTAGTTGGCTCATTCCGCCATCCTCTCTCGACAGATGGATGCACACGAAGGACTCATGTGTGGGTTCATGTGTGTGAGACTCTGATGTGATCGACTGCATTGATTGCAACATGATGATGAATGCATCTTGGGATCCGAACAGGCATTTGGAATTATTGCACAAAGATGAGTCCCATTCGCCTCTGTACACACACACACACACACACAAACCAGCGACGTGACAATCCATCCATGGGTGAAAACCGTCAGACATGCAACCATAGCTATCAAACAAGGCGGCTACCCCACCACACACCACGTTCGAACGATCAGCGACCCGCACACAAACCGCCCACCCAGCTCCCCTATGAGCCCCCCCTCTCTACACAGATCGACAGCCGACTAATCCTCACCATGGATGGCCACCAGCCTCATCTCGGCATATCCCATCCGCTTGTCCCGCAGCACCCATTCCTGCACCTCTGGCGGCACAGTGAGGTGCCGCACCTCCCCCGCAGACATGAGCAGCACCGCCTCCCTCTGCCAGTCGCACAGCAGCCCGTCGCTCACGGCACACGTCACGCCATGGCACTCCACCGTCTTGATGCCGCCGTGGATTTTGTCCTCCCACATGGTGATGTCGAAGGTCACTCGATCGTTGGCGGTCGGCTGGCGGCCGGCGCCCTGCTGCACAACCTGGTGCTGCACGCCGAGGTCCGTCACTTCGATGGGCTCTTTCCGTCTCATCGCCGCCATTGCTGCTGCTGCTGCTGCTGCTACAGGTGAAGGTGAGGATGAAGTCACGCGCTGGCGGTGGGGCACCGACTCACCGCTGACAAAATACACACGCACACACAGAGAGAGAGGATACAGAAATGCGTGCATGATGTCTTTGCTGCGGTTACCTGGCTTCACGAGGGATCTTCGGCGCGTCAGCACTGACAGCGAGAACAAAACACACACATATGTACACTCAGTTAACCGACTCTCCCCTTCTCTGCGCATCTTGTGGAACATACCATTCTTGGTTGGGCTGGTGGCTGCTGCTGTTCTCGGGGTCACCAAAGCACAGCTTGATCTGCTGGTAAAAGGCAGGCAAGATGGCCCGGCGCTCCCCCTGCACGTCCATCTCATAGCCTCCGTGGCCATCCTCATACACAAAATGACCGTCGAAGAGGCCGACAACGCGGTCGCTCATCATCACACTGAAGTCAGGCAGAGAAGAAAAGCATTGGCCTCAGTCTTTTTTGCTTTCCCTTGTGCAGTGTTTCACGTGGCTCACATCTCACACGACGCACAGAGGGGATGGGTAGCGCGATCCAAATGCGAGCTTCCCATCCTCCGGCAAGAGGCTAGGCGAAAGAGCACCAGGGGCGAGCATGAGGTGGGTCAAGGAGTGCTACATCACGACAAAGGACGCAGATCTGCCGATAAATCGACTTTTGTATGTGTGTGCTGCTGATGCAGCGACGTTTGGTGACTCATACCGAAGATGCAGGCCGAGCTGTCAGCCCAGAAATTCAGCGTCATCTCCATTTTCAACCAACTCCACGTTCCCACGACCAAGGCCAGCGACGCCATCGAATCCCTTCATAAACAAATCAAACAAGCTGACAATGACGCCCAGCAAGAGCGGCAGAAACACGGCGCCTCAGATGCGGCAAAGGCCTCGCCTGGCGACGTGCTGCTGCTCGATGTGGGCGGTTACGAGCTGAGAGTGAAGCGTCAGCGCCTCACGCAAGGAGGGGGCGTCGAGGGGACCCTGCTGGCCACTCTGTTCGGTGGGAGCTGTGACGGCCGTTTCATCAAGCTCACCGACAGGGACAAGAAAGAGCGCATGTTCGTCGATGTGGATTCGGCCGCCTTCAAGGTCATCCACACGGCCATCTTGGCTGCCGAAACTATCCGAAGCGCCACCGTCCGGACGGCTGACACGCAGGCCTCCATCAGCCACCTGCTCGAAGACGCAAGAAGGCGCAACTTCACTGGTGAGTGAACAAAGTGAGAGGGAGAGGTTTCCTTGTTCATTTGTCCACATCTCTCTCTCTCTCTCTCTCTGTGTGTGTGCGGTATGTTCACGCAGGGCTTCACGATTACTGGATCAAGTTGATGCTGTCACCAATCGACTCGACTGCTGCAGGGACCGCTGGTACCATCATTGAGCCGACGGTGTCGTCCACTGGGACTCCCAAGAGCCTCGCTGACTTCATGAAAGTGGTCGACAGCTTCGTCAAGGCTTTTGCTGCAGAGGAGGCCCGGCTGGAGGGTGAGCTAGCGGCCGCCAAACGACGAGGCGAAAACCTCGACAACGAAATCAAGGTGAGCATCAGAAAGCAGCGGCAAGAGGACGAGCTACATATAGTCCGATGCTCTTCCTGTATGTGTGGATCAGGCCGTCACACCGTTTCTGCGACCTGTGAGTGGCAACGAATCGATTCGCTCGGTGGAGGTTTGTGGAGAGAAAATCAGCACCACACAGTCCACCGTCGACGAAATGAGCGACAAACTTCGGAACCGCGTTGACATGTAAGCACCAGACAGATACTCAATACGCACGACGGTCCATCGCTGCTTTGTGTTTGGTGCGCAGGTGGTCTCGTCCAGTGGAGGATGTCCAGGCCGACCACGTCAGCCGTATGGTCGATCACTACCGCCGTAAACGGCTTGGCGCGTCGGCGGCTGAGATGGCTGTGGTGCTCAAAATGGCCGATCCCACTGAGCAGGATGCGTTCGACATCAATGCGTTTATGTACGGCCTCACCGACGAGAGCCCCAAAGCCAGCAAAGCACATCAGACATTGTGAGTCTTAGACGACGCGGAAGGACCGACAATCGCGTGCTGATTCTCTGCATTCTTGATCGTTCAGCGGTGGCCTCGGGCAGACAACACCCGGGCAGCAGCCACTGTAAGATACCGACAGCACAGAGCGCACTGGCGTCTGTCCTCACTCGCTGTCTTGTCTGTCATTGCTCAGTGATGTCTTCAAGCGATTGCCGTCGGGAGTGCAGTACAAGGTGGTGCAGCAGGGTACGGGGAGCACACCTTCTGCCGATCAGCAAGTACCGATCACCTGGACCGAGTGGCGTGATGCGTTCGATGGCAACGCTAAAGTACTCCACAGGAGACTCTCTACGAGTGCAGCTTCTCAGCCGACATGGTTGGGTGAAGTGCTTCTCTTGATGCGTCAGGGCGAAACATATCGGCTTATTGTGCCCAAAGATGTGGGTGGCAGTGGCACAGTGAGGTATGTCCATGTAACCCGTGGATGAATGCCATTCGGTGAGTGGCCGTTAGGTGCCTTGTGGGTGGGTGGAGGGGAAGAGGAACGGAGGGATGTGTGTGTCGCTGTGGGGCAGTTGGTTGCTGAAGTGGCTGCTCTGAGACATCGGCTGCTCTGCATATGTTGGCTGCGGGCTGGGTGTCAATGGTGCTCTATCGTGCTTGGTGTCTGCCCATCAATGACGATGATGTTAGCGACCGAGTTGTGCTAGAACAGGAGAAGTGACCTGGGTGACACAAGTATAACATTCACAGCTTTTGCAGGGAAACTCACACACGCACATAATACACATGTAACCAGGGAACACTCCCCAGAAAATCGAAGGTGGGCTGAATCGGCACTGATTGCTTAGTGTACACAGAGTGTACATACGTCTCCATGCAGTGTGTGAGACTATGGGGCGTGATTGAGAGCCTCAATGGTGCCTCTCAGTGATGTGCACTCAGTCGAAATTGACGTGTGTCAGCCTTGGCTGTGCAGGTTGTTCTGATAGCGACTGTACGTGTCACACGTAATTGTCACACGTAATCGAAGGCAGCTGTCACACGGATTGAGGCACGCCGGCAATTGATGTCTGCACGGAATATCCATCACGATTGGTGTATCTTTTTCATCTAGAGGCCGTGCAGTCGATCCTGTTTCATTCAAGCAGGAGCCACTGCACTGGCAGGAGCCACTGCACTGGCAGGAGCCACGCAGAGCTGAGGCCTTGCAGTCAGTTGCTGTCCCACGCCGCCTATTTGATCCTCGCCCTGATGTATGTCTTCATTTCCGTCAGTCGCTTCTCCATCTGCGTGTGCCGGGCGTCTTGTCGTCTGTCAATCTCCGTGAGTCGATTGTCGATTTGTTGCACAACTGGGACCGTCGAGAGAAAAAGAAAAATAAGTTAAGGCGAGGACAAATAAAACACAGCCTCTTCACTCCTGCGATGTGCTGTCTGTTTGCCTGTGTGGCCGTGGCTTCGTCCGTGTCTCACCTGCCATGACGTCAGGGGAGTTAGAGTCATGATGATCTGCCGCCTCAATCCACTTGTCGATGCTGTCCTTGATTTTGTCCCGCGCTTCGCGCCTCTCATGAGCCATCCACGAATTTTCAGTTTCGGTGGCGTCAGAAGTGAACAGCGATTCCTACCCGACCACGCCAAAGAAGTGAGGCGTGGTCATTGCTTGTCTCATCTCACGTGTCTTTTCACCCTCACATGCTGGGCGTATGCGCACAGAAGATTAACGGGCATCACAAGGATGCCAACGATTATGGTCAGTACCGCCCGATACTTTCCCTCGCGTATCTGTCGTTGGAGTAGCCCCAGCACTCCGTAGATGGCCACGGGTGTGAAGGCGACAGAGTACAGGAGCGCATCGACGGTGCTGTAGACGGCCTTCATCAACCAGTAGACAATGCAGCAGAGTGCCGACTGCCGTCGCCGTTGTCCACTGATGTGGGAGGCGAGATGCCGCAAGGGCACCGACACGACCAAAGCTGCACAGACACAGATGCCCACATGCGATTGAAGATGCAGCTCATGTCTCTTGTGGCACCTACCGATGAGGTTGAATGGCGGCGGAAGGCGCTCGTGGCGAGGCATTGTGAGGTACTCGTTCAACACGCGAATACGCAGCAGCCTGCACTCATTGGCAAATGTATCGTTGGCGTCCCTTGCTGTCACCTATCTGTTTCCTCTTGACTTACTGGTATTGTGCTGTCTGTGTCTCCTCGATGGCCGCATACGTCGACGCCTGCCACAGACAGACAGACAGACACGCATACAGGAGCATTGAACAATTTCGTGGCCCGTTTAATGTCTCGTCTGTGTGTGTCTCTCGTCTGTCTCACCATGATGGCAATGAGGAGGTTGAGCTGTTGATGCACACCGGCAGACAGACAAGAAAGGGAGGGTCTTCTTGTGTGTTGGTGACTGGGCGAGTGGTGCCGACGTACGAGTATGATGGACGAGAGGATGACGTAAGTGAAGAGCAGGATGGTGCCCAGCGTGTCGTGGCTCTCTATGGCGTTGGTCAGCGCGTCACTAAAGTCGCCCTGTCCGGCATAGAAACTGCACAACACAACGAAACGGAGAGGGGCAGGTGTCTCTTTCCTCTGTGTCTTCTCATGAGGTCCCATGCGCACAGAGTGAGTGTGGCTTTGGGGAAGGAGCCGAAGTCCTGGTGGTCCTCGTCGGACGAGAGGACGGTGAAGACGCCCGCGAAGACCAGCAGGATGTAGACGTACAGACACAGAAACATGCTGATGTCCGAAAACATCCTCATCACCGCTCTGACACACACCCGTCACACACAGCATAAGACACCTCTCTGTGTGTCTGTGTGTGTCTGTCGCTGTCTCTCTCGCTGACAGTATGAGAGGTCCAACAATTGGGTGCAGGCTGGCGGTTTGGAGGAGGCGCAGCGCAAAGAGCAGAGCGACCAGAATTGCTGAGCCGACCTCTGCTTCTGAGGACCAGCCAATGAAGTGAATGGCAGTGAAGACAGCGATCGACACGGCGCCCGAAGTATCTATGATGTTCCTAAATTAATGCACGTCAACACACACCGACAGCACAGGGATGAATCTGGCAGGACGAAGCATGACGCATACCATGAGTCCTCCCAGTACGCTGCCTTCAGCCGGATGCCCTGCACACGCACACAGACGAGGACACATGTCGTTTTTGATCTGTTGTTGATCAGTCAGGCGTGTATCCCCTCGTCTTTCTTACCTGGAAGACCTCCAGAAGGATAAAGCCGCAGCCCGTCAGAACTGCTCCCCACAGCCACATCGACGGCCACACCGACGGCCACCCCCACGTCATCATCACGCCGCTGTCTCCCTTGATCGATTCGATGTGGAGCATCACAAAGGCGACCCTGCAACATACAGATAGAGACACGATGTCTCTCTGCCTTCGTCGTGGTCCATAGCTGCCGTCTCACATGAGCAGCATTGACAGCACGCGGGTTATGAAGACATCGCGGGGCGACAGCTGAATTTTCGGCTCTCCATCACGTGGTGGTTGCCAATAGTGTTCGACGAGGGAGATGCAGTTGGCTTTTGCAATCACTCGCAACAGCAGGAGAAGACATCAACGGCAGACAGCAACAGCAGGAGAGGCGCAAATCTCTTGTGCGTTTTACCTTGAGTGACGACAGTAAAGCAGCGCAAACCACTCTCTCGTTCTGCCCTGAAGTGACTGTTTAAAGTCCTGGGACATGGTATCGCTGCAGAAGTTGGCTGTGAGCGCCTGAACCGATTCAATAATTAGATGCACAAGTTGAAGATGCCGTGTGTGTGTTAGGGATTGTCTACTTCCATCCAGCCTGCTGTCTTCTCAAAGTCACCGCGTTGCCGTGCTCTGGTCCGCTGTTCAAGCTCACTCTGTGAGGGAGTCTTTCTGTCGGGTCTTAATCAGTCCACGGAAGGTAGAGCACCAGCGGAGACTGTCGACGGCCAGCGAATCGGATTGTCTCCGGCGCTCTCCAATGCCGCGACCCACAAAGGGAGCGGCTGTGGGAAAAACCTCTGGCTGCAACATCTTGTTGAGACGCTCCTTATCTGTCTCGAGCAGCTCGATGACCACACCTCCAGCCACGGCAAGCATCGCAGCGACGACTTTCGGTTCTCTTGTTTCGTATTCAGAATCAAAAGGCTCGAGGGCACGGTCGAGAGGCGTCTTTTCATGCTGTCAGAGTCATGAGGATGGACATTAGAGCACATGGTTCGATGCGTGCAGTGCAGCCTACGTTGGCTTTGGTCTTCAGCAGCTGCGGGTTCACCTTCAGCATCCACTTCACCACAGCGACATTGCCCTTTACTGCAGGAGAGGGCAAAGAGACACGTTAAGGACTCATGTACTTGTGTGGCCGCCATTTGCAGGAGTGACTGACATGCGGCCCAATGAAGGGGCGTCTCCCCATTCTGAATCAGAGCATGAACAAGACACACGCTGTTTCAGCCACCACTTTCCTTACCTCGTCGCGAGCTTCCAGCAATTCCTTTCCACCCAACTCGACAAGTTTCTCCACAACACCGACTGACCCGCTCATTGCTGCCAATTGAAGAGGCGAATTGCCATACTGAATCATCGAAGGCAACAGTGAAGACGTCACCAATGAGCATCCCAGCATGATACCCCAGATTTCAGGTTGAGCAGTTGGCGTCGGTTGTGCAGCAACACCTCAAAGACCTTCACATCCTTACACTTCACATCTGAGGAGCACACACAGGGCATGCGTTTCCGCATCATGTCTGTGCAGTGATGCGACAAGGCATACGTATGGCATAATGGATGGCAGAGCCTGTGCTTGGCACGAATGGGTTCCATTCTCCAGTCGTCAGGGCTTTCTCGGCTTGCTCAGGCGACAGACCAGCGAGGGATTTCCGCAGGCCCTCCGCATCTGACTCATTGATGGCCTTCTTGATGCTGTTTCTCAGGGCATCTGTCGGTTTCCAATCGTCGGCGGCCGGGGCGCCCACCAAGGGGACCTGCAGATGACACACAGACGTCCAATAGACTCATCAGAGTCGAGTGACACCAGCCCACCTGCTCGAAGCGTCTCGGTGCCTTGGTGATGTCATCGGTGACGTCGGGCAGCTGGGGCTCCATCAGCCCTTGGCCATCGTCCAGCAGCAGAGGAATGTGCTCACTCGAGGCCGACGCCATCTGCAGTGGACAGACAGACACAGACACCACTCGTCAGAGGCAGCCGCTGGTCAGTGTGTGTGCAGAGGTGCAAAACGGGCATTGCAGGGTGACCTTGGGATGGCCCGTCTGTGTGTGGTGGATGGCCTGCTGTCCGGCAGCGTCACCCTCGTCGACTCTCGGCAGCTGGATGTAGCACGCCTCATCCACACCACTGGGGCGGCTGTGGCCGTCTCTCACACTGTCGCCCTCCAGGCTATGCACACGGGGGCTGCGCTGCGTGCGCAACAAAGCCAACATCCCGCACTTGGCACGAATCTGCTGAGACTCGAAACGCCCGCCCCCTGGCGGCCCCCGTGATTCGCGGAAAACAACGCCAATCGGCTGAGCTACCGACCTTCGTCTCACTAAACACAATAACCAACCAACCGACCTTCGCACCTCCGCGTGTCAGGTACGTCGAGAGAGGCACACCAAGCCATAGGAAGGCATATCTATCCACCACATTCATAGATCCCTGCGCGTGTGTGCTGGTGCAGCATCACACCTTTGGCCGCCACATTTTGGCTGTGCCTCATCGGCCCGTCTGTCGGCCATGTCGGAGATGATTGACGAGGCGACTGGCCGCTACAGCGAGTACAAGGCCGTCAACGAGTTTCACAAGCAGGTGGCACGTGCCGGTGAACAACTCAGGAATCTGCGCGAAAGCATCAAGAATGTGCGAAAAGGCCGGTGAGGACCTTTCCTGTAGTTGGCTGAATAGAGGATCTGCTGGGCGGTAAGTCCCAGAGTAAGAGTGCTTTTACTTGGTAAGACCGATGGACTGGCCAGTCAGTCAAAGTTGTTTCTG
>CDMY01000840.1:220159-251190 GCA_001179505.1 Vitrella brassicaformis | reverse complement strand
AGCTTCACGGGGCTGCGGGTGTTCCTGCGGACGGCCAGCATACAGTTCTCCCCCTCGCCCGTGTCCATCGTGCACTTCTACAAGGAGCTGGTCCAGACGGTGGCGCACGTCATGGTGAGGCCGCCCACCACCGACCCATCCAACCTCACCAATGTCAGCGGCAATGAGGGGTTTGTGGCTGCTGGGGCGGCGGGGAGCTCGTCATCAGTGGTTCGAGGGGGTAAGGACATGGTGCTGCGGTCGCGGCTGTGGGAGTATCTACACCTGGAGGAGGGCACCTGCTGCTTCCTCAATGACGTGGTGGCCACGGTGGGGGAGTGCTTCAGGGCCCTTGTCAGGTACGTGTGCACACGCAGACCACCCCTGTGTGCCATCAATCCATCCATGTGTGTACGTGTGGTGCAGGCATTTCCGCACCCAGGCTGACAAGGCGAAGGTCGATAGCTCTGCGGCGAATGTGTACCTGTGCCCGCCGCTGCACGAGAGTTTCCAGCTGCTGTCCCAGCTGCCTGTCGCACCCTCGGCTGACCTGCTGCAGAGCTACCGGGACGCAATGCTGGCCAAGGGGGAGGACGACAGTGTGCGGCGGAGGTATCTGCTGGAGATACTTGCACCAAACTACAGAGCCGCCATGGTCAGCACACTCCCTCACACACAGAGGAGGCCAGGAATACAGTAGTGTGGGTGTGTCTATGGTGTGTGTGGTGTGCAGGCCCGTGATGGGAGTGTGACGTTCAGCCACACCTCGACCATTCAGGATCTGCCCATCAGCTTCCTCTCTACCGTTAAGCAGCGGGAGAGGGAGAGAGGCAGCAGGGGCCATGCTCATCAAAGAACGGGGTCCGCGACGGTTGATACAGGCGACCTTCAGAGGGTACGTGAGGGAGACTGGAGGCACCAGGCAATGGCTCACGTGTGTGTCTCGTGTGTGTGTATGCCTTGGCAGAGGCGATTGGCTGTCTGTCTGGCTGGCTCGGGCAAGTCATTCCTCCGGGATTGCGTGCCTTCATCGGCAAGTCATTCCTCCGGGAGTGCGTGCCTTCAGGGTTCGGCTGGACGGCAGCCCTTCTTGGCCACCACTCCATCCCTAGTAAGTGAACCACAGCACGCACAGACAGACAGAAAGACAAACCTACCTGCATCTTGGATGAACGGACGGGTGCATCTGTCTGTCTGTGTGTGCGATGTGTTTATGAATGCGTTCAGGTCGCGTGTGACCCACCCTCTGAGAGTCGTGTGAACCCCGAGGCAGCCAATTCAAGGCGGTGGAGGCCGCCTTCATGCGCATGATGGCTCAGAGACAGGCGTCGGCACCCTCCCGTGGCGAAGACCGCCATCAAAACCACCAAGGTAAGGTACCCACACGCCCCCGTCTGCCCACTCACCACTCCCACTCATCCAGTGATGTGCCACGTGTATGTGTAGGGGGAGGACCTGAGTGACTGACGAGCAGTGACGCTGAATGGGATCATGCTGGACACGCTCTTCGAGCGGGCGATGCGGCAGCTGGCAGGAGGATGCGATGCTGTGGGGGGCGCTGCGACGTGTGGATTCAAGATCGCCTTCTGGGAGGTGAGAACAGAGGACAACCGGAGAGCTACTCGTGCACATATCACGCTTTGTCTGTCCTTGGTCGCTTCTTTCTGTCTAGATTTATCGCCGCTGCCCGGTGTTCCCGGCTTCTCCTGCCCGTCTGTCTGTCTGTCTGCTGTGCCGCCCCCCTCACAGACTCACCAACCATCTGCCTTGACTCAAGGCGGCCGTGGCCCTCCCTCTACTCCACCGACAGGTGCCACCTGCAAGACACCTAGGGCAGCCTGCCCGGCGCAGCATCCAGTCGCTCCGCAGCTGGCAGGCAGAGAGCGTCAGTCACTGTGGCGTGCGGCAAGTGTGCGAGCGAATAACATCGATATGTACGACCTGGACGGCTCAGGAGGGTTCGTCATCCGTCGAGCAACGGGAGGACGAATCACAGTGCGGCTGAATGACGGCTTCGCATGGGACCCTCTCCGCCGACGAGAAGCACCCCACCCACCACCCACCGCCACCACGAGAAGAGGCCCCCGCGCCCCCATATGTAGACAGACGGGGGAGGATGGCTGTTTTTTGTTTTTGTATTGTATTGTATTGCATTGCTTTTGAGTCAGCAGCCCTACACGTTGCCTTTTCCTTTGTGGTATTCTTTTCGTCCCTCCGTAGGGTGCGGACACTCCCTTTTCGTTCGTGTGGGTGGGTGTGGTGTGTCGCTGTCTACTCCCCGTCTGTCTACTTCTTATGTGCGTCGGCGGTGCTCTCGTTGACCGAAACAATCGGTTGGTGGTGGTGGTGGTGGTGGTGTTGGTGCTTGTCGGGGGCGGGAGGTCGGTTGGTGAAGGGGTGGATGGTGGAGGGTGGTGTCGGTCAGGGGCCTGGGTGAGTGCGGCTGGGTGCAGTGCGTGAGATGTGTGTGTACTTTCTGGTGGGTACTTTCTGGTTGCGTGACTGACTGATTTGTGAATGATTTTCATGTCATATTGGCATTTTCTGCTGGGCACTTTCTGGTTGCGCGACTTCTTTGTGAATGACTTCTCATGCAATTTTCCCGTCTGTCTTTCTTTTTCTGACCTGACCTGAGCTGACCTGACGTGACCTGCTCAGCCAGGCGTCCCGTCCACCGAGAGAGGAGAACAGCCGTTTGTTTGTTGTGTGCTTTGGACCAGCCAGATGCTTTCATCTTCAGAGAGACACACACACACATACACATACACTTACTTACTTGGCACGGACACGACTGACTGACTGACTGACTGTCTGGCTGGTTACATGCCGGCCATGCATATGCACTAGTGACAGTCATCTGATCCCACCCACTCACTCACTGACTGACTGTCTCGTGATGGTACGTACGTCAATGTGCGTGTCCGCGTGTGTGTGTGTAAGGATCACTTACTACCTCCCAGGCAGGCAGCCAGGCAACCACGCAGGCATCACACTCGCTCCACACACCGGGCGCGTTGGCACGCAGGTGTTTTGCCCTTACGGGAGTGCACTTCCTCCGCATCCGGCTCACTTTGCCGTCCATCGGTGCTGTTTGTTGCGGGTTTTGCCGACACCAGCCGTCCGTACTCGGCATCGCTCTCCTTTTCCCATCCCGACCGTACAGTATGTCGGCGGCACGGCAGCCATTTGAGTATTGGCGTGACAACTTGGCTCTCTGTATGTGTCCTTGGCCGCCTCATGTGTGTGTGTGTGTGTGTGTTTGTGTGGTCCCTCATTTTTCATAGCTGCCGCTGACAGCGCGCTGTCCGCACTGTCCGCAGTCACTTTGCCGTCCATCCCGTCGGTGCTGTTGCGGGTTTTGCCGACACCAGCATATCATCACTGACCCCATTAGCTGTGTGTTTGTATGCACTCATGCCCGACTTCTCATGCAGTGCAGGGGCTGCTCGTGTGTTCTGGTGTGTGTGTGTGCAAGGAGCACTACTCCCTATCAGGCAGGCAGGCAGCCACGCAGGCATCATACTCGTTCTACAGACAACCCGGCTCAATGCGGAATGGCAGGCAGGTGTTTTGCCCCTCCGGCAGCGCATGCCCTCCGCGTCTGGCTGCTTCTGCCACACACAGGAGGGAGAAGCCCCCCTCACCCCCTGCTGCAGCATCGCTCGATGGCCATCGTGTATGCGTGCATGTGTGTGTGTGTGCAAGGCTGTACTCACTAGCTCCCGGACAGCACAGGCAGCCATCGCACCCAGGCAGGCAGTCTCCACGCACCACCCTGCGCACCGCGAGTGTATGCACGCGGGGTTTCTCTTGTGCCCCTGCTGGACACAAGACGAGCCCACCCCATGCTGCTGCTGATTTGCTGAACTTGATCGCACCCATCCATCCATCCATCATCTTGCTGCTATGTGTGCATCTCCTGATGCAGTAGAGCTCGTTGCGTTCGTCTGTGTCTGTCAGTCTGTCAGTCTGTCTCTCTGTCTGTCGGCGTGTGTGTGTGTGTGTGTGTGTGTGCAGGTCGGCGAGAGCGGTCACCGTGGCGGAGCACTCAGGTGAGAGCACTCATCGATGAGATATGGCACACGAGGGATGAGCAAAGCTGCGTGGGGTTGCCCATGGCATAGTAACTTGATTCAGATGATTATTGCGTGATCAGTGCTAGTGGCGTGTCGGTGTGTACATGTCCGACTGGCGCACCGACACCACTACACCTACCTGTAGCCAGCTACTTGCTGTATTCATTTGGTGTGTCTGTTGCATCAATTGCGCCGCACACACATATGTATAGCCATTTATTCACACTGGCTGGTAGACGTAAGCCCTCACTGCCCTTGCCGCACCGCAGATGTGTGCGCCGCAAGCGCACTTGCCGACTGATTTTGGTACAGTCGGAGTGCAGCATGGTGGCGCCGCACGCACATCGACTTCACGGACGACTGTCCTGGTTCACTTTGATAGACTCCGCCGCAGCGGCCATCACACGTGGACAAGCTTAAGTGGATTGACGACTGAGCCTCTCTTCACTACTCACCCACCATCACCCCTTGGCAGCGCTCCTTCCTCGGCAAACAGGCGTTTGTATCTGTGTGGGTACTTGCCTTAGGTTGCCTAGTGTGTGGGTGCGTGGGTGTTAATGGCTGCAGGGATGTCATGTGTGTGCAACTGAGCACGGATGTATCTGTGTGTTTTGGATGCACTTATGCGTGGCCGTGGCGGACGCACTCGCTGTGTGCATGTCTGTGTGCTTTGGGCGGTTCTGTCGTTGGATGGCAGTGGCAGCATTTACAACGAAGCTGGCCGTCTCCGGCTAAGCCCGCAGACTTGGGATGTTTCAGCACCGGAAGCGCAGGCGTCATCTCCGCAACCCTGACCGTCCTGGTGGGCATGTGTGCGTTCATCAAAGGAAAAGTCGATCTCACTGGCGATCTCATCTGAGTCGCGATCGGTCACGGCAGTCCACGCCACTGGGAGGGAACCAAACACTCTCACGGATATAAAATGTAAGCAGCGATGTGATGTGTGACCGGCCGGCACAGTTCCACACACACGAACTGCCAACCAGATATCATCATCAGGACAACAGACACCGACCGACTGCCCTAAAACGGGGGGTAACCTGCAGGCCCTGCAGGCAAGCAGACCGCCTCACTCACATGCAGACCTGGTGACGAGAAAGAGACGAAGAAGGTGCGGTGCGCTGTCTGCCTCTCTCCCTCCGGCTGGACTGGACTGGGCTGGGGCTGTCCTCCCATTAGTAAGGCCGCCACGCTGACTGCTTGGCTGCCTGGTCATCCAACAGGCTCTCTGGCAGACAATTGACTCAAGCAGGCCCTCAAGCAGAAAGTAAGTCGACTTGACGGGTGATCACACTCGACGCGTTAGTGAGCGCTTACACATGACGCAGCCATACTGATGAAGGGAGCAAAAGAGTCGTCCGGATGTAAAATGTAGGCACGGATGAAAGACACCTGCAGACACACACCGGCACGGAAATGAAGGAGACATTATAAACACAGAGAAAAAGAAGCCCGTCATAGCAGACATGCATGTCTGCTATGCTGTGCTGTGCTGTGCTGTGTGTGTGCTATGACTCACGGCAGGGTGTAGAGGTCCTACCGATGTGTCGAGATCGGCCAGCAGCCGGTTGACTCGACTGATCTCGCACAGCTACACCAACCACGTCGCCGCCGACACACGTGCCGCTGGGTCCTCGATGGTCGTGAGCTCGTCCCACCCGCCGCCGTGATTCTGTGGCGAGAGGATCTTGGCGGGCACGTCCTCGAGGTCCTTGCTGAGCTGCACAGTGCCGCGACTGCCGCTGGGCAATGTCCTGTCTGGTTAAGCGGGGTGGATCGAGGCAAACCGTGGAGGGCGGGGGGAAGCCTGACGGCACGGCGGGAGTGCTGCACTGCGCCATCGGACCCCGTCGCACCTGATGGCGACTTGGGCAGCGCCAAGGGCCTGTCGGCCGGGGGTGCTGATATTGCTATGAGGCTGGAGCTGAGGGCGCTTTGCCTGCGGGCCTCCACAAACAGCGACACGTTCCTCTCCATCTTCGGATTGGGCCGTGCCGGCCGCCCACTCGCATCGCCACCATTAAGTGGCCTGAAGGGCCCTATCGGCCATGCGTGTGGCCGTGCCGCCTGCTGCTGGTGCTTAGCAGGGTACGCTATTTGGTCGTGAGGGCAGAGGCTGGGGCCGAAGTCAGGCAGCAGTGCTGAAGGGATGCAGATGCTGCTGAATATAGGCATTGGCCTCCGGTATGCGGCGGGGGTGCGACATATCTGTTGGGGGACCGACCGACGGCAGCTCAGGACTGTGGTGGAGCGGGCTTGCGAGAGGGGCGGCTCTTGTTTTGCCTGTGACACACATGCAGAGAGGTTGACTGACGTCTTGACGAATGCGCTGCGCGGATGGGTATGGATATCGGTGTGTGTCCTCTCACTTGGTGCGGGCAGCTGGTTGGTGGAGCATCTCCGGCACACTTAACCGCTTCTTCTCCCTCCCGCGACCGCAGCTGCATTGCATCCCCTCACCCCCACTGCCCTCGCCCTCCTGCTCCTTTGCGTCCTTATCATCACACGTGACGTGGAGGGATCTGACACAGCAATACCCAGCCCAAGACACACACAGAGATGGTGCAGCCATCGAATCGATACACCTCCCTCCAGTGACACCGCTTTCACACCTTTGCGGGGTCGCTTTGGTCGAGAGGATCGCCGGCGACTTTTGCCCTCTGCTTCGTCGTCCAGGAATCAAGCTGGCAAGCGGCGGGCGTCGTCCTTATGCCGCTCTATGCGGCGCCTGCGGGGCTTGGGTGGTGACTTGCGGGCCACGCTGGTCTATCTGCATCGGCACAGGCTCCTTAAGAGCCCTCGCTGCTGCAGACACACAAGATGGCACCACATCAACAAACAGATGACCGTCATGGTTGAGGTGGGGGTTCGCTCTCTCTCCCATCCACCTTATGCGATGAGTGAGTGCCTCCTGCATTGCCTTCCACGGCTCGTGAAGTGCGTCTCTCGAGCATGGCGCCCACCCTCACCCCCGCCACCTCGATCCGATTGCCGTCCAGGGTGCGGCCGATGCCGACCGTCTCCATGGGCCTGAAGGCCTGCAGGGCCTGCTTGAGCACGACGAAGCCGCACTCATCACTCCTGCTGGGGCCGCGCAGGTCGGCGGTGATGCGGCCGGTGATGTCCCCGGCCTTCTCGCCGACGGTGGCGCGTGTGCGGGGCGAGAGGGGCGACACAGAGGGCAACCACTCAGACAACTCTGAAGGGGACGACGGAACGTTTAGCGATGTCAAGTGTTGTCGAGAGTGTGGGGGTGTCCAGGTGACTGACGTACCTTCTTGTGAGAGTTGGCTTCGGTACTCGACCACTGGGGTGACTCGGTGGACCACCCCTTCCACCAACACTTGCTGCCGCCAGCGCCATCTCCTCTCCCTCTCCCTCATCCTCCGCCTCAAACACGTCCTTCTTGCTCTCGGCCGCGGCGGCGGCCGCCTGCTGCTGCGCCGCCTAAGTCTTCTGCTGCTTGTGTGCGAGTGTGCGGAGGAACTTCTGCTGCCGGTACTTGGAAGGAAGGGGGCCGGCGATGGGGGGGGCGGGGTTGAAAAAGAAAAAGAAGTGCGGCCAGCCGACCATCTCAGACGCCGTCAGCTGACAGCGCCCGAGACGGCCGACCGCCCCTCAATGGAGCAGGGACTTGAGGCGGCGGCCGACATCTTCAGCCGCCGCCTCGACGCACGCCTTCGCTTTCCGCATCCCCCGCACCATGGACCTTCCCAGCTCGACGCAGCAGCAGGAGGCCTCTGGCGCCTCCCATGCCACCAGCCACCACGCCCCCTTCCGCTCCCAATGGGCCAGGTCCCACTGGGTCAGGGAGCTGGCGTAGATGCCATCCTCCCCTTCCCCCCAGTAGGACACTGGCACGAACAGCCGGCTGCTGTCTCCTGGTGCTGGGGCGGGCGAGTGGAGGGGATTAAGGGCATGACGAGGTCCGCCTCCTGCCAGAGCGGGGTGGACGACACCCACAGTGGCGACTATCTTCGGCCTCTGGCGATCGGCCGACTCGTCTGGCTGATTCCTGCCGATCGACGGAGATCTGCACATACAGCCCTGAGACACGCGCAAAAGCTGATCAGCTTACACATGACGCAGCCATTCGTGCTGACTGTTGTCTTGCGCGGCCAAGGGAGCAAAAGAGTGCCGCCCTCTGCAGCGCCTCACCCGGCTGTTGCCACTTCTTCGTCGTCCTCTCGTCCTCCTTCTCGATACCCGGCTTGACACCCACGAGAGGGAGGACGTCACCTCCCCTGTTGAGTTGCGCAGAGGCACATGAGGACACGTGGGCGTTTGCATTGCACTGCCATCGTTTCTCACCAGCGGTGTGGTGGCTGAAGTGGTAGGCCATCATGTACTGAGTGCTTTAGTCGAACGCACCAAACAGCAGAGGAGAATACAAGGGAATGTCATCTACACACAAACACAACAAAGGCAGCCAAATGGACCATCTCACACACCCCACACACATCACACCACAAGTTGACAGCTGACGGAACTGTGAAGCCCGGCTGATTAAAATCACTTACCCTCTTACCAGCTTGGCTGATTGAGGACTCTGTCGGGAAAGGAGACGGGCGTTGACAAGATAGACCACAAATTCTTCTCGCACGAGCCGCACGGCACAAGGGCGGCGCCACGCTGTGGCGGGCCATCAAATGGGCGTCACGAGACGATGCACTCGTATACGGAATGCCTCGATCGATCGCGCCGGCTGACACAAGCCACAAATGACACAAGACGTCATATCATGATAGAGGATTCTTGTAATGACGAAGAGCCTCGTGAGCTCAGCGGCTGACAGTTGGCTGACAGGCAGACGCCAGTTGTCCCACAGAGGGCGGGTTGGGAGAAACAGCGGCGGACGACGCGTCGAGTTGGGAGGCGTGGGAGGGGCTGAGGCGAGCCACGCCAGACGAGGGCGAGCCCTAAAGACGAAGAGTCGGAGGAGATGTGGGCGGGGGTAGTGGGAATGGGGGCGAGGGCGGAAAAACTGAAGGAATCCATCATCGATGGCGGTTAGTCGCCCCCATCGAGAAAATCTCGTCACGAATTTGCCCGCGGCTAGGGAACCGGAAAACCGTGATTTGGAGCTTTCCTTCCAGAAGAAAAGAGGTGATGCATTGCAGTGCAGATTAGCAGTAGTCGGCGGGCATCGCAGATGGAGGTGAGGCCGCAAGAATTCGCGCGACGAAACGGGTGCATCCATCCTTCTTTCTTTCTCTCCTTTGTTGTTTGCAGTCTGTTGGTGGGCACGGCGCAGCTGTGCGGTTCGTCGCCGAGGTGCCCACCGACATATGCGGCTGGGGGCAGGAGGTGCGCGTGTGCGGTAACTATGACAACTTGGGCGGGCCGGATTTCAACGCCGCGAAGGCCCTGCCGCTCACCACGTGTGCCGCCACAGTGCCCATTTGGAGTAGCGAGCCCATCGCCATCCAGCCGGTCCCCGATAGCGGCCAGATCGAGTACAAGCTCCTGGTGCACGATCCCAGTGAAGAGGACCGATGGGAGAGGGCGTATGGCGAGATCGGCCAGCATCGCACGGCCACCATCATGGAGGGGCACCTCACCACCGTCCACGACCGCTGGGACAAGGTGCATCACACCAAAGTCACCATCTCTCCCTCAACGGTACATATTCTGTGCTCCCTGGACGGCAGCCACCCATCTCTCTCTCTATGCGTGTGTGTGGCTGTGTGTGTGAGTATGTTGCAGGTGTTGCCGGTGGCAGTGTTGGTGTCAATGGTGTTGGGAGCAAACGGGCCATAGAGCAGAAGGAGGAAGCCGAATGCAACAAAAAAGTGACTAGATGCACACATACATACACAGACGCACACAGACACGCGATGATGGATCAATCATTGACGTCTTTATCAGTCCCGTCGTGACGTCTACGCGCAGGCCGACATCGAGCCGCAGGACATCAGCCCGGTGAGTGGGCCATTAGTCAATGAAGACACACATGAGCCGTGCCCTCCATTGTCGGTTTGTGTCCTTCTGTGTCCATCCATCCATGGTATGCATGCCATCAGGTGTCGAACCACGAGTTGTCAGCCTCGGTGCAGAAGGCCCTGCAGGACCGCATAGCAGAGAAGGAGGTGGGTCTGTTGGGGGGCGGGGGGGTGGGCGAGCGAGAGATGGATGCCCCTCCCAAGCCACTCTCACACGCCCTGTGTGTCTGTGTGTGGGCGCAGGTGTTGGGTGTTGGCGAAGAGGAGGACGACGGCGGCGAGGAGCACGAGGCCGGACGCACGGATAGCATGGTCAGCCTGCTGACGCATTCGTCACACCAGTTGCTCACACAAGATTGGCATTTGCAGGTGGATGACAGCGTGGAGGTGCCTGATGGTGGGTCGCCTGCTGCGCCGCAGCAGGATGGCGCTGCAGAGGACAGGCACAAGGCCCTCAGTAGTGGTAACGCACAGCTGAGAGATGAATAGCCAGCCGGTCCGTCTCACGTGTGTGCGTGACTGCGTGCAGGACCGTGTGGTGGATTGGATGGAACTGCGGACGCCATCGGAGCAGGCCGCCATGTTGCCTATCATGGAGCTCATCGCCGAGGAGAGATACGAGGAGGCCGGCGAAGAGATCAGACGCAAATTCAACGTAAGCCCTGCGTGTGCACTCATCCACCCAAATGTGCTGTGATGTGCTGTGATGTGGTGTTGGTGTGTCTCCTCCCTGGCCTGCCTCCCTGCAGAAGGGGAAGTCTGGCCAGGAGATCATCGACGAGATTTGGGTGCAGCCAGCGGCGCCGCGCGCCCTGCAGGAGCTCGAGGCTGCGTGCAAGAAATGGCAGGAGGACCCCAACACCAGCACAGACAAGAAGGACAAGACCATACAGGACTATGCCCGCAACCAGGCCACCCAGATCAGATCAAAAATGAAAGACCTCATGAGGGACCGCCGCCGCCGCAAGGGATAAGACAGACAGTACAACAAACGCACCTGAGTGGGAATGTGGGAATGAGGGGCCGGGAGGGGGTTCGGGGGGGTGAGGGGCATATTTCTATCGAATGTTTCTTTCTCTCTGCCTGCCTCTCTGCCTCGCTGCGTCGTGTGTGTGCGAGTGTGCTGCTGACGACGGTCGTGGGGGCCGGCGTGCGTGACACTTGTTCGATGTGTGTGCGTCCAACCCTTGGTTGTGCAGAGTACGTACGTGTTTGGTTGTGGGGTGACTATCGGAAACGGTCTGTATCGTTGTCCAGTCTGCCTGCCGACGGTTTGGCCTCAGTGCGTGTGTGCGGGCTTGTGTCGAGTCGTCGGTGAGGACGCTGCCTGTGTGTATGTGATTCCCTCGCTACATGAGTCATGGTGTATGCGACTGCTGCGACACTGCCGAATAACGGGCCGTCCTTCGAGAACGTTTTGACCAGACCATAAGGCCACGTGTGCAATTGGATGGTGCTCAGGACTGATGCGTTCGTCTCAAGTCTGTCCGTCTGTTTGTGTGTCCACGGCCCTCTCACAGGCCAGAGCGCTATCCCCTCCCTCTCTCGCTATAAACAGCACACACACCCATCCCTCCCTCCCATCCCATACACACAGAGGCTCTCCTCCCCTCCATACTGATGTGTGAAAAACCCGACAGCATTGCCTCCTCCCTCAGTCTGTCTGATATGGCAGATCGATACGCGTATGCATATAAAAAAAGGGCACTCACTCGCGGCAGTCACACCACTCACAAATGCATCGATCCAGGCAGGCAGGCAGGCAGGCAGACAGGCAGACATACAAAACTCTCCCATGAACCATACATACACCCACCGGCGCCTTGTCTCGTCACCCACTCCACACACAGAGCCCTCTTCACGCCTTCTCGTTTGGCCCCTCTCCCTCCCCACCACCACCACCACCCCCAGCAGCAGCAGCAGCGGCAGCCGCCGCCGATGACGCGCCCTCACTCTCCCCCTGTTTGCGGCGCTTGGCCCTGCCGGCATTGCCCGACGACTCGGCCGTCGACACGTCCCGCTCCGTGTTGTCGGTCCGGCCGCCATCTGCTGCTGCCGCTGCTCGTAGTGCGAAGGGCACTGGAGGGGGCGGCATGTCATTGTTTGGTGGTGCGGGGGCGGGACGCTTGGCGGGGGGCTGAAGCTGTGGTGGTCGGGGGGAGGGGAAGGGGTCATAGTCGTTGGGGCGGGTGTAGGAGGGGTGTGTGTGTGGTGGGCGCAGGTTGAGGAGGTGGTTCATGGCGTCGGTGGCTGAGAGGACCCAGGGGTGCGAGAGGATGGCGTCGATGGTGATGCGCTGCTTGGGGTCGACGCACATCATCTTGGTCACCAGGTCCTTGCCTGCACACAGACAGACAGAGGCCCACAGTGTGTGAGTGTCGCCCTCTCCCCAGCCACCCACCACCCACAAAACAAAACCCCGAACGGACCTTCTTCTGAGATGTGATCCCATACACCACCGTCGACGGTGTATATGGCATTCTGGATCTGCCAGTAGAGGCCATCGTCCTCAAAAGGAGGATTGCCCGACAACCTGGCACACACACACACACACACACACACAGAGAGAGAGAGAGAGAGGGGGATACAGCTGGCTCTCTCTCTGTGTGTGCTAGTGACGGTGCTGACACACATACATGATGTAGAGGATGCACCCCAGCGACCAAATGTCCACCTCAGGACCGTAGCCGTCCACCCTCTTCTTCTGCGTGTCAATCAGCTCAGGGGCTGCGTCGCATCGCATCAGACAGACAGGAGGTGACACACACAAACCTACACATACGCACACACCCCACACCCCCCACACACCCCACACACGTACCATAGTAGTGCGGCGTGCCGCAGAGGGTCTTCAAGGACGACTCGGCTTGCCTCACCCTGACCCGCACGCACACACACACCACACACCCCTCCTGTGCAGTGCGCCTCTGGGTTAGGTTCGGTGGCGTGGGTTGCTTACGTGGCCAGGCCGAAGTCGGCAATCTTGGGAACGCCAAAGATGGTCTTGTCCGTCAACAAAATGTTCTCGGGCTGACACACACACACATGCATACGACAGCCAGATTGAAGAGAGAGCGGTCCTTGCTGTCCTGTGGTCCTTGCTGTCCTGTGCGGTGCTGTGCTGTGGGTGAGGTGAGGTGACCTTGAGGTCTCTGTGGACGATGCCCTTGGTGTGGAGGTACTTGACCCCCTCTGCGATGCCTTTGAACCACAACTTGGCCAGCTCCTCCTGCACACACACACACACACACACACACAGCGAGAGAGAGGCGTGGTTGATTGGCCGGCCGCTCGCCTTTCCCTCCTTCCCTCCCTCCCTCCCTCCCTCCCTGTCTGTCTCTTACCTCGACACGCTCATGGGCTAGGCAATACTCCAACAAGTCGCCGCCGTCAAGACTGCCAAGCACAAAAGCAAAACGACACACGAGACCAAGGCGTCACGTATGTGCGCTGGCTGTCTGCCTGTCTGGCTGCATGCGTGTGTGCACGCACATTTCCGTGACGAGGTAGATAATGTCCTCCTCGCGCACACACTCGATGAACTTGAGAATGTTCTCGTGCTTCAGACTCGACAGCGTCTGATGGATGCATTAGACATTCAATGGGTGGTGGATGGAGGGAGCCGTGTGGTGTGAGGAAGTGTACGTTTGTGGGCCGGGCCTGCCTTACCAGCACTTCCGATTCTATGTCGAGGTTGGATTTCTTCTTGGCTCTGAACTTTTCGAAGCGCTTCGTGTCGATGGCCTTGATGGCAACCCTGCACACAAGACAAGCGGCGGGTAGACCATGGGTGGGTGTCTGTGTGTGTGGGGGTGCGGTGTGGGTGTGTTAGGTGAGAGGTGGCGGGCGTACTTGAGTCCATCTTTCTTTCTGAATGCGAGGTAGACCTGCGAGAAGTTGCCGCTGCCGATGGGACACTTCTTGTCGTACTTGTCATTGATCTTGTCCTGAGTGTATCCGCACCGCGCATAGACACACTGGGCTGTGGGTGTGGGTGTGGGTGTGGGTGTGTGGCGTGGCCTCGGTGAGTGAGTTACCCCCATGGCGGAGCTGTAGGCCTGCAACTGCTCCTTGAGCACAAACTGCCACGCGCCGATGACTGATGGGGTGGTATACATTGGCACACACACACACACACACATACATACGCGGCTGCCTGTCTGCCTGACTGCCTGCCTGCCTGTGTGTCTGTCTGGCCGGTGAGCTTACAGGGAGTGGCGCGCCTGTTGATGCTCTTGTCCTCCTTCTTCTTTGCCTCCAGAATCTTGCACTCTACACCAGCCACCACAGCACCACATCACACGAGCACCAATGCACCCATCCATCCACCACAGAGGCTTCGCGTAAGTGAATGCGCGTGTGTGCGTGTCTGTGTGTGTGTGTACCGGCATCCCAGACGCCCCGGTCGTACTCAGGGAAGGGCACCTGCACAGACACCACACCAAATCACACCAAATCACACCACGCCACAACATACGGATGTGTGTATTGACGGCATGGCAAGCCAGCACCTACCACGAGGCTGATGCACTGGTTGTGTTTGAGCGGCATCCACTGGCCCTTCGGGAGCCTCACAAACCTCTCGCCAGACTCACACTGCCGACCATTGTCCACCCCTGACCGACCAATCAGTCAGTATACAGAGTGGAGTGAGGGGAGTGGGGTGCAGGTGCAGAGTCCTCCTCGCATCACGTCACACACATGTGCCGTTGGACGAGGAGTCGCATATGTGGAACTGCCGCAGGCCCCTATTCCACCGAATCCTCACATGGCAACCTGGCACCAACCAAACCAAACCAAACCAAACCACACACACACACATCCATCCATCCACTACTGCGGTTGTGCAAGCAGTGACTGCTCTCCCCTATTGGCGTACCCGACACGCGGTTGTCGCTGATGCGGAGGTCGCACTGCGCCGCCCGTCCGATGGCGATGGCCGCCTCGTCGGACTGGTCCTCGTGAAGCACGCTCGAACGCCACTCGTACGCGCCGTAGCTATCGTTGAGGTCAAGCTTCTCCTGACACCACACAGCAGAAGGACCAGTCTGGGTGGGCGTTTGATAAGTATGATCTGTCTGATCTGTGCGTACCAGTTTCGCCACCACATCGTGGGCGGAGAGCATAGGATTTGCAGGCGGCTCCTCCTCGGGCACATCTGGGATCTCGTATTGCTGACCACAACAAACCACAGACAACACACACCATGTCGTCGCTGCGCGCACACAGGCGTACCTGAGTGGGCTGGCTGCACTCGTACACACGCGGCGACGTTTGTGGCTGCATGATGGGAAGAAATGTCACCAAATGGACGAGGAGGGGCAGTATAGCCCGGGAACGACGCCGTCATCATCAAAAGTCATCGAAAGTCACCAAATTTTGCGAGCCGCAGGGGCGCACAAGGGGAGCCGTGTGTGATCTGGATATTCGGCCGTTGCCGATGGCAGGTCAGCGTTGGCAAGTATGTATTCGCGTCGGCAAATAAGGCGAGGCGGGCCGAAACGACCATGTGCCTTCCTCCTCACATCGAGAAGATGCCCTTGCACTTCTGCGCCCCTCTCTCACGCTCTCCGTCCTCGCCTCTGCGCTCACGGAAGCTGCTGGACTCACCAGGTCCCCCTCTGGCGAAGACCAAACCTGAGAGCCCCACACAGGCCGGCGAAGAGGGGGACGAACACGCCCCTGAGCTGAGACACTACCTGTGCCTCAAGGTGTGTGGAAGAAAAGGACTGCACTTCCCTGAGGCTCCCCCCTTGGGCGGTCCGTCCATCCCATCCCTGTGTTTCTTCTGTGTCCGTGTGTACAGGAGAACCTTCACGATTTGTTCCTCAACCCCCACACGTACGCGGCCGTGCTCAAGCGGGTGGCCAGAGAGGTTGAGACGGAGCTGCCGGGTGTGCACGAGGCCTTGAAGGACGCCTCCTGCAAGCTCGAGACCTTCCTCGCGAAGCTGCTCGTGTTCGCCGTGAGACGCCCGATGGACAGCTTCCACGAGGTTGACAAGCTGAGTCGTGCCAACATCGACGCGCGCATATCATGTCAGCGGAGAAGCATTCAGCCACGTCACGCCACACGAACACGAACATCCCCCGTCTGTTCTGTGTTGGTCAGTGGGCGACTTCGAGCGCTTATGTGCCGTCCTGTGTGACGCTCTCTCGGACCTGCGAGAATCTCCGAAGGCATGTGCCAAGCTGGCGTACAACGTTGGAGACGAGCAGGAAGACGGCATGGGTGCGGGGAATGACGACGCCGAACACGCGGACGTCGATAAGATCCTGCTGTCGTTCCGGGCGCCGCTCATCAACAAGGGCCGCTCTGTGGCGACGGAGAGTCCGGTGGCTGGGCAGCAGCACCCTTGGTTCTCTGTCAACGAGCTCTCCTGCCTTCACAGCGTCCTTGCACAGTAGGCAGACAGTCCCCCCCTCACACACTCCCATCCACAGGAGTGTCTCTGTCTGTGTGCGCAGGTACGCGTTGCACCATTCCCTGGCCACCACACGCTTGCCCTCCGAGATCAGCCGCCGGCAGTCGCTCATGTCCAACTCGTCCTTGTCGTTTTTCCCGCGGCCTGTACATCTCTGCTGCTGCTGCTGCCAGTGGTGACAAGCTGTCACCTGTCGGGGATACTGCAACACCGGTGCTCAGCCCCAGTGCAGAGACTATGGCGGGCCGCTCCATGAAGGTGGAGTCGGTGATCGCGGGCAAGGGGATGGTGAAACCGGTGCCGAGAGTGCTGCTGGGGGGTGTTGTTCTGGAGATGGATGCGTGTCCGTAGACGTGTGTGTCTGTCCAACCGATGCCTGTTTGTTTGTTTGTTTGTTTGCTTCCCTGCCAGCTGGGAATGAACTGTGGTGCCTGTCTCGTTTAAACCCCACAGTCTCTCTCGTGTAGCCTAGCCAATAACACAACGCACACACTCCTGTGGTGGGGCGCAGCGCAGGTGTGAGTTGTGTACACGTCTAGATGGGTGGATGTCTCTTGCTACTGTAGCTGTGGTGATGCTTCCCGATTGGGAGCGTGGTATCTTTTTATTCCGTTTTGAACACCACCCCATCTTCCCGATTTGGGAACATGTCCCTGCTGTACACAGCCAGCTGACGTTGCTGGCGCCTGCATGTCTGTCTGTCTGTCTGACTTTTCTTTTTAACTCAGACAGACAGACAGACATGCAGGCCCAGCGGCCGCTGGTCTGCACTAGCTGCCCTGATTGGATCCTTGTTGATGTGTAATCTATGCGCACCATACATACACCCATGACTACTTCTTCTCCAGAACAGAAGATGCGACAGGAAGCCGGAAAGGAGTGAGTGAAGTGGGGAAGGTGCATCGATGTGTGATGTGATAGGGAGGGAGGGAGGGAGGGGGGGAATGTGGGAGGGAATGTGGGAGGGGAACACAGAGCAGAAGGGGTCAGTGATGATGGAAGACCTCCTCTGCCTGACCATGACATCCATGCTGCAGATGTGACGTGACAACACACCGGTATATTTCATCTCAATTCGAAACCGTCTGCTTGACAGCCCAACGTGACATCACACACATGCACTATGTCCTTTGTCCGAAAGGCCAGCGACGTACTACGCAGGCAAGAAACACTCACACACGAGAAACCACGGAAAACTGCCTGTCTTGCTAATTGAACAGCAGCCACAGCTATCTATCCTGCGCAGTCTTTCCCTCCATGCGCTGTCGAATCTGCTGCCCGAGAGCTCACAGCTCCTTGTATGTGTGAGTGAGTGATGTGCTCGAGGACAGCAGAGGCGGCCCGCACACGGAGAGAGAACCCCACAAAGATACACTACTCTGACGCAGACAGCCATCCACATCACGCTCTCCTTTCTTTTTTCTCACATATCGGTTGTGCATCCACCCCTTCCTCGCTAGGTAGAGACCATCAAGCATACATCCACAGACAAGAGGGCAGCGCTGCCCCCAGCCGACGACAAAAAAGAAAAAGAAAAAACAATGAAGAAAAGCCGCCTGGGCATCAACGCTCGTTGACAATAGCCCACAGCCGCAGCTCATGTCGGCGGCGGCCGTCCTCCACCGTGGCCGGCACAATCAGCCGCCGGACCTCCCCCACCTTCATGCTCAGCAGCGCCTCCCGACGCCACTCAGGCATGCTGTCGTCAATGCGCTCATCCACCTCGCGATAGCGCGGCCGCGAGCGGTCGTTGAAGCCCTCGCCGTCGCCCTGCCACACGAGGTTGTCTATGCGGACGGTCTGGTTGAGTGTAGGCGCTTGGCCATCACCGCGCTGAACGATGCGGTAGCGGACACCGGATGGCAGCTGGATGAAGCCGTCGGTATCCTCACTGACCACACAAGCCACACACACAGAGAGAACTCACAGACAGTCAGGCAGGCAGGCAGACTGTACCTTTGGACGTCGGCGAATAATTGGCGAATAGGCTGACGGCCTTGCAGTCCTCTTTGCGCAGAGGGCGCAGATCCCCTTTGGCCTCGAACGCGTAGCCGCCATCGCCAAACGCATACACGTCACGGCCGTAGAGGTGCCCTACAGGCCTGTCGCTCATCGGGGGAACTGCTGCTGCTGCTGCTGCTGCTGACGCGCACGGACATGCGGCACGGAGTGACAGATCAGCAAATGAGTCCCCCAAATCGTCTTCTACTCACATCTGCGAGATAAGCAGGGCTTTCTCGCGGCGGATGCAGCTCAATGAGTCACGCACTCCTGCTCACCTTTCTTCCCATCGATCCAAGATCCAAATTTCATGGCTGTCTCTTGGAGCGATCCATACAGCCGAGCTCGCAGTGTATGTGGTGGTGGTGGTGGTTGCCTTAACGCGCACCTTGCCCCCCTCCTCCCGAGTCTTTTGCGAGTCCGATTCATGTACACTGGCCACGCACGATCACACTCCGATCGACCGATCGCACGCCTCTGTGTCCTCAGCCTTTGCACGGTTTCACGGCAGCTACCCTACGCATCCTAGTGCCGCTCCTCGGCTGGTCCTCGCGGCGCGCCCAGTGAGATCCGTTTTGCAGACAGTCCAGTGAGATCCTTAGGGTAGCTAGTCTAGACTTCCCCCCGAAACTTGCAGCATGGGTCCACTGGAGGAATTGAACCCATGATGACCGTATGTGATTGAACGAATCCCTCTGGTATTTGCCCACGGCTCCCCGTGTCTGACAGGACACCTTCATTCTAATTACATGCTTTGATTCACGGTCAAGTACCAACACACACACACACACATACGGATGTCTGTTTGGCTGTGCCGAATTACGTCAGCTGCTGCACACACAAAATGATTTCTGGACACCCACCCGCCCAACCAACCAGCCAACCAAAATTACAGCCTCGCTCATAAAGAGGAACGACACCGACGGACGCAAAAACTACAGAAAGAAAGTACCTAGTACATCATTACACACAAACAACCGATTTGCCCCCATCTATCTATCTAGCCCATCATTTCACTTTCCGCCGCCAAAACAGTTGACAGACATCCAGAGGCCATACAGCTGGATGAGCAGGCTCTGAGCAGCCTGCTCCAGCCGGTGCCACACCGTGTCCTCATACGCATTCGCCTCAATCAGCGCCAAACCCTCATCTGCACCACACAACACATCATGACCGCCCGCCCTGTGCGTGTCTGTCAGTCTGCCTGCCTGCCTGCGTACCAATCATCCACTGCTCGAGAGAGCGGAGCATTGGGAATCGTTGCCGGCACCTCTCGGGGTCCCGTTCGTGGCCGGGGCAACCTCGGTGGTACCACTCGTACATGCCAACGATCAGACGCGCACCGGGGATCGGCAGACTGCGGAAAAACTGCAGCGAAAACTCCCTGTACTCGCCTGTCACCTGCAACGCAACAGAGAGAGGAGTGTCAAGAGTGAGCGTGTGGATGGATGGATGGATGGATGGGTGGGTCGCCGCTCACTTTGTCTTGCTCGGATCTGTTTCTGTTTTTGAGTCTGAGGAAGGTGTCGACGAACTGCTGGGGGGTCACTGCGTCGCCTGCGATCTTGATCTCCCACATCTGATCGATCGACATTTCCCACACACGGGAGAGATAAAGAGGGAGATGCAGCCTGCCACCATAGTGTGGTGTGGTGTCAGGGGAGGTCACGTACACTTGGGAAAGGGATTTTGTCGGTGTCATGGAGACTCCTCTCCGGGTCCGCAAGGATCGCTGACGCACGAGGAAGAGCAGGAGGGAAGAAAGGTGGCTGGGCCGGCTGGGTGTCTGTGTCTGTGAGCCATAAATACCTGCGGCCACTTTGCCGATGTCGTCTCCGCCGATCATGGGGACCCTCATGTGCTGCTTTAGCGGCACACTGAACTCATAGTGACGACGGTCGCTACACACACACACACACACAGCAGCAGCAGCAGCAAGAAGGGAAGGACGAATGACCTTCCAGCCACTTGTCTTGTCGGTGTCCTGTCCGGCCTCCTGTGTAAGCAAGCTTACTGGTCGACTTTGACCCTTTTGGTTCCCCGTTTCGCGACGACGTTCTCCATGAAGAATGCCGAGTGGAGGAAGACGATCCGCGGCTGCACCCACCCCTTGCCCTTCTCCTTGCGCGCCTCGGCTATCATCCGCTTCCACAGGTCCTCTATTTCAGCCTGGCAGTGACACCCACCCACCCACCCACCCACAATGACACAGACAGACGGCGAGAGGAGAGGGCATCACTGTGGATGGATGGATGGGTGGCACACCTTGTTGTCCATGCCCTCGACGTTTATCCGCTCGCCACCCGAGAACACCACAAGCGACACCTGCACGAACGAATGAATCATGGCGACATCGTTAGCTGTGTGCGCCTTCTGGTGGCTGTTTGTCATTGCCTGACCTGGTTTTTGATGATGGCAGCACAGAGGTTGCGGCCGCACTGGCCCTCGGTGCCGTCATGGTCAGAGTATGTGGAGGCAAAGCACCCCTCGCACCCACTCAAAGCCTCGCACACCGGCTTCTCTGCGCACACACGCACACACACGACTCACTAACACACCGAGAGGCTCGCCGGATCTCACCATCCTTGAGGTCGCCTTCGATCACCTCCACCCCTCTGCTCATCAACTGCAGGGCAGCATTGCTCTGCACACACACACATATACAACAACAGGGCTTTGCAAATGTGCAATTGCACCTCCCTCTCTCCCTCTGTGTGTGTGTGCGCGCCGCCAACCTTTGCGTTGCGTGTGAGCGTCCGCACGACGGTGTTCTTGTGTCTGAGCAGCAGCGAGATGGCACCACCGCCCTGGCTGCCTGCAAAATAACAGCAGAAGGAAGTGACGCAGTGAGATCAACGGCGCCTCTTTCTTTTTGACCTGTTCCGCCACAGACAAAGATCCTCCGCGTCCTGCCTGGCTCCAGGGGCACGGCTGCTCCGATTACCATGCCTTGTTCGTCGGGGAAGGAAGGCAAAGATCTGCAAGCTTAGCTCGCCTCGACAAAAAGGGCATTTGAGGTGCTGTTGGACGACTCCACTCCACCTCCTGAGCAGCATAGGACCGTCTGACAGACAGAAGTTCCGAGATCTCTGTCCCGAGATCTCTGCTTCTTGGACATCTGCACATCATCTGCATCAATGCCTGAGCGAAGCTATCGGTTCAGCAGTGCAGCGTACAGCAAGATCCTCTCCCACGCCAGCAAGTACTCGTGCAGCACTGTGGGCGGGGTGCTCGTGGGCAGGAGCGAAGGCAAGGGCGGGGAGGTCACCTACACCGATGCATTTCCCCTCTTTCACACCTCCATCCTACCGCCATTGCTCAAAGTGGCCTTCTCACTGGTCAGGAGCAAGCACCAAACAAGCGCACAGGCGACACAGGATGTATGTCGGGAATCCTCTGTGTGTGTGTGTGTGTGTGTGTGGCAGATAGAGCAGTACTGCAAGCAGGAGGGCGTGACGCTGTGTGGGTACTACCAGGCGAATGCCGACGCCACCACGACCATGAACGTCGTGAGCAAGGCCATCGCCGACAGGCTCACGGCCAACTGCAATTTCGCAGCCGTGTTTATGGTCAGTGAGTGACTGATGAAAGAATGCAGCCAGGCAGGCACCTGTATGGTATGGTGCTGTGTGTATGCTGGGGTGGCTGCAGCTTGATGCAGAGAAGGTGCCGGAGGGACAGCCCGCTCTCAAAGTAAGACGGACTTGCAGACAGACAGACAGACATCTTCTCAGAATGCCATCCGCGCCTGTGTGTCTGTTGGCTTGCCTCTCTGGCTGCAGTGCTACGCGGGCAGCCGTGGCGATTGGTCATCGGTGTCTGCCAGCCGCGTGCACATCGGTGAAGACGTCATCGACTCGGCCGGAGAATACATTTCCAGCGAGAGGTACAATACAAACGCACAACCATCCGTCTGAATGCCTGCCCGACCCATCGTATGTATGTGTTGCGTGTCGATGGTCGTCTGCAGGTATGTGGACATCGTAGACTTCGACAACCACTTCGAGTGCCCCGAGCTCGACTGGACCAACCCCGAATTCACCCCAACCACCACAGCCACCACGGCAGACGAGGTAGGATGCACCCACCGCTCTCATGTCAATGTCCTTGTGTGGTCGTGTTATGTGCGCAGGGAGAGTCTGCCCGTCGCAGGCGGCCAAGGGGGTCGCGGGAGGGTGTGACCGAGGGTATGGGCGAGGGTGGACAGGAGGGAGGCGGCAATGACGGGCATAGTGACTCGACAAGGGCCCTTGTAGACTGACGGGCTCTCATTGAAGACGATCTGGTGATGTAGGCAGCATTAGGTGTGTGCGTGGACGTGTGTGGGTACAGTGACTCCATCGCATGCACCATCTTTGACTTCATGCTCAGTCCCCCAGCCGACCCAGTCCACACTCGCGAGTTGACGACCACAAATAAATCTCTAATGCATGACAGACACAGCAGCCAAGCTACCAGATGAAGGGTCCACCCATCGCTCCCCCACTCTCATCTTCGGTTCCTCGATAGGCTCGCTAACTGCTTCCTGCCTGTCTGCCCTCTACGCCTGTTTTGTCCCTCCCGTCTTGCTCGCACACAGCACTCCCACCCGAACACGTCACAGTCGACTCAAAGGCCCTGTGCCACTCGGGTGACAGCTCCGGCTCGCAGCAAGACGGGACAGATGCCCACAGCGCATGGCAACAGACAACACACACACCCCCTCATAGCTTCGCTATTCATCCTCTCTCCGCGCCACGATGAAAAAGAGGTATGTACGCCCTCAGCCGCGTCGTTCCCTCCCGACCACACAGACCACACAACCGACACCAAAAACTTACACATGAAGGGATACAGACGGAAAAAAGGCGCGCGCCCTCACGGCCGCAGTCGGGAAAATGGGGCAGCCCCTCGGCACGAACACACACACTCTCTCTCACAGACGACACGCACGGATGCAAACCAGGGGAAAACTGCGCTCGGTGACAAGCAGTCAGTAGTGAGGGCGTCGATAGAGATAGATGGACAAGAGAGGGCTGATGTACATACAGAAATAGGTATACATACCATACCACGCACAGCACACAAACGGGGCCGCCCCCATCAATCAGCCACCAGTGAAAAAGCCGAGTTTTTCTCTGTCTGTCTGGCCTCGTGTATGAGTGTGTGCTTGGCCGGTACACCAGCTCACCAAGAGAACGTTCCACGCTGTTAGGCACGGAACGTTCTCCCGTCGAGCTGATGGAACGGGCAATCGCACACTCTCATACACGCCGACGACGCACCTACAAAAGGCAGCTACCTAAGCATCATCACCTCCCCCCCGATGCCTCCCCCTCTCACACCCTCGCTACTCTCGGCTAGTTCATTCTTCGATGCTGATGGACCTGCCGGTCTCCTCGGGCGTCTTGACCATCTTGGGAGCGGTGATGGTCAGGACCCCGTCAGCCATCTTGGCAGCGATCTTGCTCTCGTCCACATCCCTGCACAACCAGGGCGTGAGTGCATGCCCATACCGCGTGTGTGTGCTGTGGGCTGCGGGTCACTTACTCAGGCAGGGTGAATCGTCTCTGGAACCTGCCGTAAGTCCTCTCCTGCATGAAGTAGCCGCCCGTCTTGGCCTCCTCGCCCTCCTTGGCCTCCTCGCCCTCCTTGGGCGCCTCGCCGGGCGGGGTGCCCTCGGTGCGCTCCTCCTTCTTCTCACCGCTGATGGTCATGATGTTATCGCGCACCGACACGTTGATGTTCTCCTTCGGGATGCCCGCCAGCTCGCACTGACACAGACACACGACATGAAGAGGCAGGCATGTGTGGAGATGGATAAATACTCGTGAGCGAGTGAGTTGTGTGCGGAGGGGAGGGGAGGGGTGTGCGTGCCTGTCTTACTTACCGTGATGACGAATGCGTCAGGTTCCTCCTTGACGTCGAGGCGTGGCGAGAAGCCTCCCATCGAGGTGGACATCTCGAAGGACCCGCTCACACGAGGCAGGAGCCTGTTCATCTCGTCGGTCAGCCGCTGACACACACAGAGACACACAGACACACGCACACGCACACAGCAGAGAAGCATGTAGACACACACCAGACGTCTGTCGTGTCACCGCTCATATGCTCACGTAAAGCTCTTCGAAGGGGTCCATCATGCCTCCCAGGCGTCGCCGGAAGAGGGACATGCGCGTGTCGGGCTGTGCGCGGTGAGCCATCACGTCCATGGCCCGGAGGTGGGGCGGGACGAGCAGGAAGCCGCTCGCCGCACAGGCGAGCATCAGCAGCATGACGAGGGAAGTGAGCGAACGCATTGCTGACGCGCTGAAAACAATCACTTGCGGCAAAGAGATCAAATCAACGGAGAAGAGCTTGGTCACGAGACAGATTGGATGACTCACTGGAATGACGTGTCGCTCCACAGTTCCTGTCCTGTCCCTGCCCTATCCCATTTACAAACCCTGAAACCCGAAACCCTGCTACTGGTCCGTTTACCACATTCGAAGCTGAGGCAAAGTTGGTCAACTTCGAGCATGATCGAACGACTTACCGAGGAGCCTTCCGAAGCGATACAAGGACCAAAGAGATCAGAGCTGTAGGCGAGATGGCGGCCGTGATGCCGGTAGATCCGCCGTCAGCGAGTGGCGGGAGCGTAGACGCAGAGAATGATCCGAAGCGATGCAAGGTGGGTGAGCCCGCACAACAATTACACATCAGGGGGAGCACAACCGGTGGTTGGCTGCAGTGATGCGCCAAAGACCGACCGATGGATGAAACAACCGACTCAATCGCTGTTTTGCTTTGCCTTGGTGTGTCTGTGTGCTTGTATGTGTGTTGTCTTTTGCAGGTGCCTGCCTCCTTGCAGCAGGTGAATACATCCGCACAAAGAGAAGCAAACAAGCCAGGCGCACGAAAGAGAGAGAGGGATCGCTCACTCATCTCGCGCTCATCTCTGGTATCTCTCTCTCTTGTGTGTGGGTGTTTGTTTCCTCATTTAGAGGTTTTATCGCACCAAGATGTGTCAGCTGCACCTTGCCGGTCGTTGCAAGAAGGCGACCAACTGCACGTTCGCACACGACGAAAGCGACCTGAGGGCGCTGCCGGACCTAGCACGCACACGGTAGCTACCGTGGCCAACACGGGCCGGCGGCCCAATCGAGGAATCGATCACTCAATCTGTGTCTGTGTCTGTGTCTGTGTCTGTGTCTGTGTCTGCGTCTGTGTGTGCATTCCTTCAGGTTATGCGAGACGTTCGTGACGACGGGCAGCTGCCCCAACGGAGATACCTGTCGCTATGCACACACCGAATCGGATCTCAGATCGGTACGTACTTACGCCTGAACCAGCGAGCGAGGATGGAGACCCACACGCACCCCAGGCACCGTTATTTACTTGGTCTGTAACCCTTCAGACCGTCGAATTCTTCAAGACGTCCATCTGCCCCAGGTGGAAAAGAGGTGAGAAACACACAGACACAGACACAGACACAGACACAGAATCGCTGCAACAATTGCTGCATTGTGTCGGCTGTGGTGTCCTGTCGTGTCCTTCCCTCGCAGGCGATTGCCCCATGGGCGACAAGTGCCGGTTTGCTCACGGTGCCGAGGAGCTGCGTCGCCGCCCGCTGCTCAAGAAATCATCCTCCGAGGAATCCACGAGCGACGAGCACGACGGCTCACCACAGCCCAGCCCCATACCCCCCTCCTCCCCCTCTCCATCGCAGCAGACCGACCTCATGCCCCTCGCACCCCCACCGTCACCTGCACCTACAGCCACTGGCGGCGGCGGGCAGATGATGAGCACCAGCAGCAGCACCAGCAGCAGCACCGACGTGTCGCCGTGTTCGCACAGCACGCGGGTGCCGTCTGTGGATGAGAGCATCGACGGGCTGGAGGGGGAGAGGTGCGAGTTCACCCTCACGGGCATGGTGTCGCCGCACATACACAACAACAGTGCGAGCGGCGGCGGCTGTGATGGCGGCTATGGGTACGACGGGGAGCAGCAGTATCATCATCAGCAGCATCAGACACAGGTGCCGCCACTGCCGCCGTTCCCTGTCACACAGGTGTGTGAGACGTCCATCCATCCATCCATCCATTCATCCATCAGATGTCCTGCTCGTGTTTCTGCCTCGTTTCTGCAGCCGTATGTGCCGTTTTACATGATGGGCGCGGCGCCCCCCAGCCCTCCCCAATCGCTCTACCCGCTCCCCCTCCTCCCCTACGCCACACACACATGCCCCTCGCCCCCCCTCACCGTGTCACACGTGCAGCAGATGAGCAAGGGTGACCAGTACCAGCAGGGCGGGGGCAGCGGCGGCATGTGCTGCGCGGGCGGGAGTCCGACCCACACCGACAGCACGGACGAGGGGGTAGGTGAAGTGCGGCGGCAGCACTCGGCCAGCCTGAGTGCATGCTCGTCTGTGACCTATGCGGCACCGCCGATCAACTTCATGTTGTTTGCCTCACAGACGTCACACGGTATGTCATAAAGAGAGGGAGGGTTGGAGGATGGAGTCAATGCTTGTGTGTGGTTCGTCTGTGCGCAGAGGAGCTGCTGAGGCATCAGCCGACATCCTATGACGACTAGGGGGTAGGGATGGGGAGCAGGGGTGCTAGGCTATCTATACCGAGTTGTGATGACCTTCGCACACTATCTATATCTATCCAGCATGCCATGCATGTGGGGGGCCGGGCTATTGCTTTCTGCGTATATTTGTATGTATATACCGCCATGAATGCAGACACGGATCCACACACTCGCTCTCACACACACACACCCCATCGATTTCATCGCACGCCATTTCATTCATTCATCGCACCAGCCCCGCTCTCTCTCTCTCTGTGTGTGTGTGTGTGTGTGCGCGCGTGTCTGTGTGTGTGTGCTGAAGTAGCGTACGGAGGGCTGTCTGTACCCTCCAATGCCCCTATCCCTCTCTCTGTCTAGCTTCCCTGCCTTTGCCTTACCTGCCACTCAGTCTGAGTTTTCTCGCCCGCGTTTAATACCACATGCATCCATACCACCCATTGCATATACACATACATTGGCTTCAGTACCGTTCGTGTGCGAGGGGAGGGCGGTCACATTCATCATTCGTTTATTCAGCACACACAGCACTTTGTAGGGGTGGGTCTGTGTATTTCTGTCCGCCCGCCTGCCTGTCTGTCTGTCTGTCTGTGAGGGTGTATCGTATCACACACGAGATGCTGTCCGTCCATTTGTAGTCCGCACCGCACGTCGACACACGTGTCGACCGGTGGTGTCTCTTTCATACGCACGTACAGACGATCGACCACACGTGCAATGCACGCACACGCACCCACGCACCCACCGTGTGTGTATGCGTTGACGGATGCATGATCCATGGATTGGTCCGCTCATTCCCCCGCACTTGCTCGGCCGACCAACGAACGAGCAACACTTGATAATCGTTTTTTGCAGCAACGAGGGACGAACGATGGGGCACGGTGTGGCGCGCCTGTCTGTCTGTCTGTCTGTCTGTCTACGTGTGCGCCTGTGTGTCGAGGAGGCCTGTGTGTGCTACGCTATGCTACCCAGAGCATATGATACACACAGGTGAGGTGAACGGGGATACGTGGATGTAGTGTTTGATTTACGTCCAACGAAGGTGATCGATCGTGATACATACATGCTCATCATCCATGTGCTGATTTAAGATACTTTTCTTCCTGCTGAGAGCGTGCAACGGAGAGACAGAGAGAGAGCGAGAACTGCCGGGGAAGACGATGAGAGAGCAGTGTTTCTGTATGAGTGCGCCTGTGTGCGTGTGTGCGGACATTACACTCACTTACTGCTCGACACACAGACCGACAGGTGCCTGCCTGGCCTGATTCTACTTCGTGACTCACCTTTTCATGTTCCATGTCGAAGCGCATCCATGCACCAGGGAGGGAGGGAGGAAGGAGTACATAGCCGTGTGTTCATCTTCATCTTTGCTTCTATCTGTGTGTCCGGCTGGCCATCAGGCGACGTGTGTGTGTCTCATCGAGGGAGAGAGCCCGACTCATGGATGGATGGATGGATGGACACGGTCGTGTCGCACGGTGTGTATCCTCCGTGTTGAGAGGTAGCGCTCATATCACTTACTCGATCGTCGACCGCTGACGGCCTCAACTGAGCAAGAGGGAAGGAAAGGAGAGGAGAGGAAAAGAGCGCCACACACGGCGGGTGAGGGAGGGGGGAGGGGGGACAGGGATGAGACCAGCACTCACTGGAGGGGTGGCCATGACATCCCTTGCTGCTCTACAGAGCAGGACATGCCACTACACTTCACTACCTCCTACTTGCTGCTGATCTGTGTGTTGTGTGTGTTGTGTGTGTTCTAGATCCGTGTGTGGTGACTCTTTTGGGTGTGGGTGGCGTGGTGTCTCTCTCGTTCATGTTTATCTGCATGCATCGATCGGTCAATGTCATTGTCACGTGCGCGTACGTACGTACGTACATACGTACACACGTACACACATGCGTGTATACCCGTGTCTGTCAGCACATACATTCATTATATGACATCGCATTGCATTGCATTGCACTGCATGACATAGCTCGCTTTGGTGATGTCTCAATGATGATGCTTGTGAAGACTACGATTTTGCTTCAAGGGCCTGCGGCGCTGACACGCGCGTAGTAGACCCCCATGTGCACGTGAGAGAGAGAGAGGGGAGGGGAGGGGAGAGGATGGGATGTTTGGGAGACGGAACTTGGCTGCAGCGTGTGGGCGTGCATACTTACATACATCGCAATGCGTGAGAAACAGAGAGAGCCTGTGTGTGTGGTGCCTTTTGAACTTCGTGCTAAGTAATGTGTTGTGTGTGTGTGGGAACAAAAGCCGACAGCTGCCTGTCTGCCTGCCTGCCTGCCTCCCATATGTCCGTCCTGTGTGTGTATAAGCCGACCGACTCAGATCGCTATATGTCCCTTCGTTCGTTCCTACTTGGCACCTCTATTCTCTTCTGTCGTCTCTCTGCATATTTCTCTGGTGTTGTTTGCTTGCGTACAATGTCACGCGTACATACACACGTACATACATACGTATATACATACGTACGTACATAGTACACCTCTCTGCTGAGATGGCATATGATAACGCTCTGCCTGCCTGCTCGCTTCTCCGCGCGCGCTCTCGCCTATTTTTAACGGATGGACGGACACGTCTGTATGTCCGTCTCACCGTCTCTCCCTCTCTCTCTTGTTGTTCATGAATCGACGATCCGATCGACCTGTGTACGTATGTATCTGTGTGTGGGTACAGAGCTGTGCGGATGAGCAGACGCAGGAAAAGTCGATGGACCACTCTCTTCTTCTCCTCTTGTCTTGTCTTGTCTTGTCTTGTCTTGGCACCCTCAGTCGATACTTCAGCTGCCATTCTGTCTAGCCTGTCTGACTACTATTTGTCCTATTCCACCTGCCTGCCTGCACGTCTGTACGTGTGCCTGCCTGCCTGCCTGCCTGCCTGTGTGTCTCGATGCCCCTCCCTCTCCTCTCCCCTCCCCGTGTGCGCCTGCATGTACGTGTGTTATGCCGTGCGACCGTCTCCGTTGCTTTTGGCCGCATACCCGGTGGCAACGATATATGGAGACACCATTTTCTCTTTCTGCCCACACACATGTGGCCTGTCTATACCTATAAATATGATGATGTGGATGTATATGCCGACAGAGCGGCCGCTCACTTACGGATCATTTTTGGCCACGGTAGTCAGTGCATCGGCTGCATGGATTTTCATGTGACGTCTTCACTTACACATGCGCTACATACGTGCATACACGCTTTTCATGAGCGCCGCGACACGTCAAGAATACGGCGCATTTTCCTCAATGACAGATTGACCAATGTTTGGTGGATGGGCCCTGAAGGGGCGGTTCTTGCTTTGTTGCCTACGATTTTCTTTCTCCCTTTTCAGTCCCGTTCCCCATTACGTCAGTCCCGTTCCCCATTACGTCAGTCCCGTTCCCCATTACGTTTTGTTCTCTGTTGTGCGTGCGCGGTTGCTCGCCTTTGTCTATTTGTCACCAAGAGGGATGTGCTGCGTTGTCTCCGTCTGTGTGTGTGTGTGTGTGTGTGTGTGTCATGTGCTATATGATGCATGTCCGTCTGCCTGCCTGCCTTCCTGGCTCGCCTTGTGGATACATACTTCCGTCGGTGCATACCTCTCAATCTGTCGTCTCTCTCTCTGTGTCTGTTTCTCTTGTTTCTCTGTCCGCCTGCCTGTCTGCCTGGCTGCCTGCTGGCATGACCTGATGCTTCTGATCCGACAATCAGCGAAGGAGGGAGGTACGTAGAGACCAAGAGGGTGTCGGTCGCGTGCGTGTGCCGTGGTCGTGGGCGCGGCTCGTGTGTCTGTCTGTTTTGCTCGTGTCTATCCATTCATATCTTTTTTGTTTTTGTCGGCCGTGTTGTGTATGAGTGAGGTCCGCTCACTCGACTCGACTCGACTCGAGGGGGGTAGGGGAGAGGTAGGTAGATCCCTCGCTCTCTAGGACCCTTGACATTTCTATCCATCCATCCATCCATCCATCTCGTGTGCTGTTTGAACATGACATCACATCAGTGTGCCGCAGGCAGGGAGGCTATAATTGCTTTTATCGTGCTGTGCGTACTTGGGGAGGGGGGGGGGGGAGGCTCGTT